>JAODUE010062190.1:0-16565 GCA_027564755.1 Amblyopsis hoosieri | reverse complement strand
ATATTATAATTTAGCCGGATTAATCATTTTTGAAAAATATTTGCACAGAGAATATGATTTTGCCCATAGTAGTATGCCGCTACATAAGACAAAGACATTTATGACATTCTAAATTGTTACACTGCACAAAATAAATTGTATTTTAGCCCAAATATCTACTAGCCATGATTGTGCTATTTGAGGTGCAGGACTTGCAGGTGGAGTAAGAAATGAGCCCAGTGATGTGACAGGAGCAACACCCAGAAATATCTTGGGGTCTAGAGGGTTAATTGAGGCCAGGGCACGCTCATTTCACCAAGCCATATAGGCTACACAATTATCCTAGCCTTGGCTATGGATTGTGTGGCCTAGCCTAGCCTCGATCGGCTAGGTCACGTGGTGCATTCACACGAGTGGGAATGCTGTCATGGGAACGCAGAGGTGGAGATGGGAGGTGCGTTCAGAATTGGCAAACAGTGGCGAACGTTCGTGACGAACATGTTTGCTTTGAACGATTTGTGTAAACATTACAAAAATATTAGATTTAAACTCACCCTACGTGTGTTCGCCGAGAGCTACCTCCTCAAACCATTTTGCTTTTGTTCGCAAACATTCACAGGGAACACAATGCAAACGCAAAAGTGTTCAAATATGTTTGCAAACATTCCCCAATTCTGAACGTACCAGGGGACTCAGTTTGCGACTTGGACTTGAGTCGCACTTACGTTACACACAGTGACTTCAAACTTGACTTGAGACTCATATACTCCATTGATTCAATACTCCCTAAACTTGTCAAGTCAATGGAGTCCAAGGCTCGACCTCGAGATTTGGGACTCGTGAACAATCTATTTTAACAAAGGAATTGTCTGACAAACTAATTAATTTCACTCCTTTATTATAAAGCGCGTAAGATACTTCCTTCTCTCGCGGACGCGTCAGTGCCTTGTGGGCATGTCAAAAAAATACTTGGCAGTTGATTAGATTAACCATCTGGTCGTTTTTGCTATCGGAACCATGGTCGGCACACCTAAACCACAACATTGATTTGGAAAACCATGCATGTGTGTCTGTGTAATTAATATATGATGCTGATTGGAAAGTTAAATTGCTACTCGGACAGATTCAAAATGTTTCCAAACTGACAGAGGAACATGAATCCATAATACAGGATCTCTTCATTTTCATGCAACCCTGCCTCTGTCTATTGTAGCTGCATGTTTATGTTGTTGCTGCTCTATTCAATTTTTATATTATATGCAACAAACAACTATATTCTATGTAAAGATAGTGGATTCATTTCTAGAGGCTGGTAATGTAAGTGTGACATTTAGTGGCAGAAAAAAATGTTTTTGTTCTGCAGACCAGATGGCATGGTAGAAATCGAACGAGACTTGACTTGGACTTGTGACCAAAGACTCAAGACTTGACCTTGCAAAAAGCGACTTGTGAGCATCTCTAGGAGGCGCCCATAGAAAGCCATTCAAAAAGTGTCTTCCCATTCCGCTTCTAGAAGGAAGATGGCAGCGCTTTCCAAACATGTCCTATTTTTTTTCTCTTGCCGTCGCAGGAAGCCGTGTGAATTCAGCCTAGCCATTCTCGTGTCATTGATACTGAAATAAAATAAACATTGTAGTTAATTATTTATAATGTTTAGCACTACAAGCCATTTAAGTGCTTTCCCCCCCATAATTAGTCCCTTTTAACTAATTCTGATACAATGTACCTAACCTAATCAGTTTACTTCCACCACCACCCTTCTCAACCTGTAGGTGGGAGAAGTCTTGAGGTCCTCAACACAGAATTGTTTACAATAGGCTAGGCTATACTTGAGGATGTGGCAGGTGCTGCTGTAGCTATTTGTGTGGTGCTACTATGGTTTGGTCCTGAAGTGGATGCACTGCCTGAAATACCATCAATAGTCAGAATTATTCTTACAAGATTTACTTAAATACATTTATATTTACGTAGAAACATCAATAATTTCAGAATGTGTGCCAATTACTATGATCAAAGCAAATCATTTACAATAGAAATTGGTTTTTCACTGGTGAAAAATAATCGAATGATCGGTAGAGTATAGCCACACTATACCTCACCATGGCTGTAAATCTAAAGCCAATAAACATTATCCTTGGCCTTACCATTTTTCAGCGAAGTTGTTGCTGAAAGAAAAAGAACATACATTAGGACTTACAGTATACTAAATCACTGAAATCATTGTTCATCTTTCCTGAGATAGATATGTGAACAAAATATAGGTGAAGCCCTTCCTGTTTAATATGGGGCAACTTTGTTCATTTTCTGACTAAACTCAGGACGTCTTCTGGTCCTGTCCCCATGGTTGGTTACATCATGTTTGCACTTACATGAGACCGTGGCAGGAGCTTCTGTAGATATAGATGCTGTAGATAGTGTGGTGGTACTAGGATTTGGTGCTGGGGTGGTTGGTGGGGGGAGGCCATCACAAGTAACACTGAGGTCTCCATCCGTCCCATATGAGGCGAAGGTGATAAAGCCTGGCTGGTTAACAGTGATCTGGCTGTTAATCCATGCCTGAAACTGGGACACTCTGGTGTACACCCCAGGATAACCAGGCTGGGCACAGCTAAAACCAAAGCTCACAACTCCAGGCTGGACCCAGAGAGATCCTAGTTTGCTCACCATGGGGCCACCTGAGTCTCCCTGCAGAGATGGAAACACTTTACTGTGTAAGTGATGTCAAAGCGAACAGGGTAAACAGGATGAATTCTAGATCACACTGGCAGTAGAGCAGTCACCTGACAGGAGTCCTTTCCTCCAGCAGAGAACCCAGCACAGATCATGTTGTCTGTGATTGAATCCACTCCATAATTACAGTTACACTGTCTATTCCCCACAATGGGAATATTCACCTCTTGGAGAGTTTGTGGTGAGGGCAGCGGTACTGAACGGGTCCACATGTTACAAAGACAAAATGTGAGTGCTTCTCAAATTAGGAGAATCCATGACACTCATAGTTGTTTTTAAATATACTAGGGTCGTCAGTCAATTAAAAAATGTTCATCACGATTATTCTCACACTTTACGTAAATAATTGTGATTAACAAATCATACCTGGTCTAAATTTTACCTAAATGTTTTTTCCCCCCCCACAAGCCTTATATTTTTATTACAAGATACGCCAGCTTTATGCAAACGTTTGTATTTATTTTGTAAATCGCAATTAATTATCTAAGGGGACAGGATGGTCTAGTGGTCTGGGTGTTGGGCTTCCAGTCGGAAGGTCGAGGGTTCTAACCCCTAATTGCTCCCGGTGGTTGGTCGCACATTGCATGACAGCAATCACCATCGGTGTATGTGTATGTGTATGTGTGTGTGACTGGGTGAATCATGCTTTTGATAAAAGCGCTATATAAATGTGCCCATTTACCATTATGTGTGTATATATAGCATTCAAAAGATCAGTAGTTCTCAAAATATGAGTGATCTATGATACTCAAATAGTTGTTTATAAAAACACCATATGAAATAATTGGTATAATGGAGGTAAAAAAATACATTACACACTATAACAATGAAATAAAAATAATAAATAAAATCAACTTTAAACTCACCACCAGGTTGGACGTTGCCCTAGCCTGTGATCCAGCTAGAAGTCCCATTGTTAAAGGTGCTACCTGACGCTGCCAGGCAGACTGGAGCAATGAATTTATTGAAGGTCACAGGTGAGGACAGTTTCAGAAGACGCATATCAAAGTAATTAGTTTTACTGTTGTAGTTGGGATTACGGATGATTTGTGTAACAGTCCGGGTCACTGAATTAGGGTTGCTGCCCTGCTGAGTCTGGAGGCCAAGTAGCACTTGGAGAGTGCTTATTTGTGTGGCGGCCCTAAAGGAAAACAAATGAAAGACATACATGAGATATTCAGCATGTGTTGGTGATTACGTGTTATATAGTAGGATCTCTATTATAAACATCCTTACTTTGGGAAGCAGTGAGCAGCAGTCAGCACCCATTGATTGTTAATGAGAGATCCTCCACAGAAGTGCGAGCCTGACTGGCGCAGACTGGCCTGCCAGGGCCAGTTACCAAGAGGAGCATTCTGACCTCCAACTATCCTGCTGTTCAGAGGAGCCTGGCCACACACTAAAACACATTACAATGTATTATGAAAAGTGCTGTCCAATGGTAAAATAGAAAATAAAATAAAAATAGAATTTCTTAGTATTTCAGTAATCATAAAAGTAAACAACTCCCCCGACCCCCATCCCGTTGCCTACCATTCAGTTGTGAATGACATGCTGAAAACGAGAAAATATAAGTACATAATTAGACATTGTTGATGAAGCAGAAAAGTTTTTCATTAAAAACAGAATATTTGATCTCTCTGGGGCATAAACTCAATATGCTATGGGGTGAAGAGGCCTAATGTCCCCTGATTGGTGAAGTCTTTTGTAACATACAATTTCCCTTCTTATTTAGCATACATGATCACATTACTGTAAGTATTAGGGATTAGGCATCCTGCTCAAGGCTAGAACCTGCTGCTCCTTTTAATTTGGGAAATCATGGCTTGACGATTTTGTTAAATAAATTGATCAGTTGTCAACACCTATTTAAATGTTATAGAATTAAACTGATCAAAATGAGCATACAAATAACAGATATAGAGAGCATCTGCCATACGTTAATGTTGAACTAAATGCCTGTGATGACATCATCCATATACACACGTTATATCCATGTCATTGTCAACTTTCTTGTGAAAATAAAAATGCCCAACGTTAACAGAATAATGGTTGACTACACATTTTATGATTTTAGCTTTGGGTAAACATAAACAACATTCTGTATTCTGATTAGAATCTACAGTTATGAGTGACTGACCTCATTTTGAAACTACGTTTGCATAATCATAAAACATGAGTTTTAGGCAAAACTTAAAGAACGTTTTATGTTTTGTATTTGCGGTGATTTTTGAATACATTGGCTCAAATAGCAATCTCCTGCCAGATCACTCTTGTGTTCTCAAAAACATTCTGTTAATTGTAACTAGACCCAGGCCAATAATTTTGCCAATTGCCCTATTCCTGCAATCCTGCCACCTTGTAGCATACTGTATGCATTTGAAATGGACAGAGTATAAATCTTCCTTCTAATGAATGTAGTTTTTTTATTAATTCATTACAATATTGTTTGCTCCCTATTTTAGTGTCATTTGTTAAAATTGATGCATTAGACCATCTGTGATTGAGGTCTACTCATTATATGAATACATATAAATCAGACAGATTTAATAAGTATTGAATTCCTATTTTGGTTTAGTTGAGGTTACATAATACACATTTTTATTATATAAATAATTTAAATGAGAAAAGTTCTGTATGAGAACAGCAAAAATAAAAACTGCTTACCTTTGGTTAAGAGTGTAAGTATAAATGTTACCCGGCTCAGAAAGAAACACATCTCCATGATCAGTGAATGAATTAACAAATCGTTCTCTCCATTGTCAACCTTTATGTTTCATATGTTGAGGTACGCCCACTGTGTTTTTGTCACAGCAACAAAGTTGAGCTAAATGTGGGTCCTGCATCATTGACAAAGAACAACTTATTATAGCCCATTAAACTTGAAGTAGCACATATTAAATGAATGTATTAGAATCATACATTTCCTTAGATATGTTTCTTTTTCAAAATATATCCTTATAACTGTACATTGTAAATTCAGTTTAGATTCTCCAGTAATGAACAACAATGTCATTGTCTCCACCCCCACCAGGTGGCTCTCGTTTCTGCTCGTTGTCACTGTATATCAATCAGTTTTTCCTGTCTCTACAGGTCATGTCTCTTTACAGTTAATGGTCCAGTGTTATTTTCCTGTTAGCTTTATAACATCATTCTCGTCATTTTAGTCATGTTAAGTTGAATCAGTTCCCCATCTTTTGGTGTAATTTTGGAATTAAAGGCAGGGTAAGTCATTCAAAGACTTGCTAGAATTGCATCTTAAACAACCGGTCTACTGAATGCAATAAAATATATTTTGATAATTTAAATGTTTTATGCCTATAAAAAAAACAGTTACATCTGTGGTGTTCTGGGTCAAATTTGACCCAGTAGTAATTATGAATTGTTTAATTAGAGGAATACATAGTAAATGTTACAAAACAAAAATAGTAATACAATCCTATAATAGTATAATCTGTAATAATATTACAAATCTTTTTCATGCTAAGGGTTTTGACTGGAATTTGCAGCAACTATGATCCCACGCACGCACATCCACACCCTCCTTCATGCACACACATATACACATACAGAGACATGCACATCTCCATATTGCCCATCATGCATTTCAACATGAACGAACACACACACAGTTCATAAATCTTGTTGGATGATTGACCAAAATAAAGTGTTTTTTTTTTTTTTTATATTTACTTTTTTCCATAGGAAAGTATGGTGTCAATTTTGACCCATAACACAACAGATGTAACAGTAATTGCTAATTTTAGCATAAGACAGTACAAACAATCTTTTTTGGGAATAATTGGGTTTTATTGTTAACCTCTCATTGTCTGATAATATTGCTGTTGCTGTTCATCATACGAAATAAAAAAAGATAAATATTGCCAATTTTGTACAAAAAACGATTTGTGCATGGTAAGTAAAATGTGGTCTAAGGTAAATGCATATCAAAGTAAGTATATATTATGGCTCTGGATTAATAATAATTTACTTAGCAGAATACAACATTTTATTGAATTGGATTATACTACTAATGAATTAAAACATGGGTCAAATTTGACCCACGAACACTAAGGGTGTACACCTTTTTCCGACAAAGATATCTGATCTTGTCAGGTTATGATAAAAATGCTAGATGAGGAATTTTACGTCTGTCCGTCACTCACTCAATCACTTACACATTATAGTTGGTCATTGTAAGAAGTTCAGACATAACATAACAGCATCTCACTAACTTCAGGTTCTACAGATGGTTGTTCCCAGTGTTGGGCTGAAGGGGCATCAGTATCCTCCACACCTACAGTATATTACCCGTAGGTCCAGTAGACCCGAACACCATGTGTTTAATATAAATGTGTAGGGGAAGGTGTGCAGTGTGAGGTCATTGAACATTTCTCGTGATGTTTTTCACAGAAAATGAGCCAAAGCCCAGATTGTCCTGACCTGATGGTTAAGCAGCTGGAAATCCCCAATAAGCCGTTAGTCGATGTGCCATTCGACTGGTTAGGCAAGGTGCTTGCAGCTGCCTCTTTAATTTAGTGCTGGTGGACTATGCAATGCCAGAAGCAGTGCTCCTACAGCATGTACATGCGATTTTCCAGTTGGGATTGCGAAACATATGGCCAGCGCGTTCAATTTATGTCACTTTATGGACTGTATGCTTGACTGGATGGTTACTGTGGTGAGTGTGGTTACTTTTGTTGGTGAAATGTCTGAACTGAAACTTTAAGTCCATGATCTATAGAAGTTCATATACAAAGTCTCGTTTGGGATACATGGTTAGAACCTCTGATGTTTGCAGTCTGGGAGGTTCCTCCACAAGATGCTGTTTGGCAGAACCCCAAGGGGAGTCTAATTGAAGAAAGCTGGGACAGGTCCAAGCAATTATTAATCAATATACTCAAGCATTACTCCCATTCTCTTGTTCAAACTTTGTCTTAAGGGCATAGTGGCCTGTACTGCAAATTAATAAGAACACTTAAAATTTAGTTTGGCAGCTCTGACTAGCAGCGTCAATAAAATCAAGTGTAATGTATAATATAAAACATTTACATGTGTTTTGCCCCCAGCTTTCTCTGCCCACGAAACTACAATACAGTTATAAGGTCTATTCAAAATAATAAATATACGTATATACACCTTACACATACTACAGACAAAACATCCTAAATATAGAAAAACAACATAAAAATCATTCATAAATTAAAATAAATCATTATATAGCCACAACAATAATTTAAGTGCCACTATTCATTAGTCTCACTGCCTGAGGGTAAAAACTGTATAAAGTAAGCACTATAATAAATATGAAGTAAATATATAAATGAATATGAAATAAATTGCTTCACATTCAACCATTAACATATTAATGGTGGTTTCAGCCATGCAAGGCACCACCTGACCACTGGTAGCAGTTAGGGATAGGTGTCTTGCTAAAGGACACCTCGACACTTGGTGAGGAGTTAGCAGGGTTCGGACCAGCAACTTCACCTGTCGCCCCACTCTAAACCCACAGTGTCACCCTTTTCCTACATTTTCTGGTCTAATAAATAATAAATGTTATTGTTTTACACATTATTAGTTGTCTCACATGCTCCTCTTCATACGCCTGTCATAACAATGATATCACGCCTGATCTCTCCTTATTTTCTCCCTCCATATTTTAGGTCTGGCGACGTCCCTGCTGTACGTGAATATTTCTATTTACTTTTCAAAATGTTAATGTTAACAAATGCAAACCAGCCACATTGAGCAGGGCTGTTTATACTCCTAAGGGTGCATTATCTGGTATTTTGACCAAAGCATGTCAGAGACATTTCATTAAGACCACAGGGAACTGTCAACATGTGGAAAGCGTCAGAATGCGTCTCCTTTAATAAAGCTGTGTCAAGGATGAATGGTGCCACTGTGTTGTGACAGACATTCTGGTGGAAACATGGATAGATCTTCCTCTTGCTAATGCAACAAAAAAGATTCTAGAATATTACCCCATGTATCAGTAATGAGGAAATATTAAATGAAGTCTCACTACGTCATGTCTGGTATGACAATTATTCTGTACGTGATTCATCGGTGTTGAAACGTGTTATGACAAGGTGTCTCATTTTTATAATGAGACTTTTGGTTTATTCATACAGCATAATTGATGTGAATTATGTGTCCTCTGGGGATATAAAGAGTATTGGGTGTGCACTATGTTAGAGAGTGCAGCGTAAACCACCCTCCAGTGGCAGGCAGAATGTGGTTTTAGACATGTGCGTGTGGCCTGTTCGTACATACCATGGCATGCACACATTGCCACAAAATAATGCCTAAAATGGTTGCTAACATGTGAGTTCATCATGCCCTTAGTTTGAGGCTGTCCAGACAAGTACAGTGCCAATCTGGCACTGTACAGATTGGCACTGGAATTCTGAAAAAAAAAAATATATATAAATAGTGAAATGGCTGGGGTTTTTCAAAATACCAATCAAGACTATAATACTGCATCTGTTTTCAAACTACCAATGACAGATATATCACCTATCCCAGACGTTCCTGAGTCTCCTGCATATTGATGTGATCCCTGACATTTGCAAATGATGCAATATCCCTTAAACTGCTATGAGGTTGAGGTAGCTGGCAAAATGCTCATATCGGCCAAGTAAAGCCACATCACAGTACACAGAATGTGTATGTGATGCGCTGTGAATACTTTCCAGATGCAGTGTATGTACATGTGATTTTAAAATTTTCAATACATTTGCAAAAATTTCAAAAAATCTTTTTCCACTTTATTATGTATTGTCTGTACAATTTTGAGAGGAAAAAATATTTGACTCTATTATGGAATAAGGCTGTATCATAACAAAATGTAGAAAAAGTGAAGCACTGAATACTTTCCGGATGCACAAGTATATTAAATCACCTATAAGAAACTCTTTTGATATGAGTTAAAAAGATCAATACATATATTGGGTTGGCAGTATGTCCCTCCAACAAATGCATTGTCACAGACAGGAGGATATTGAACCCAAAAAACGAGGCATGCCCGCGGCGCTCGCATGACAGTACCCCCACCCCATCCCCTCCGTCGAGTGCCGCCCGGCGAACCGGACGTCAGGGGGTGCCGGACGTGCTCAATGGAAGTCGCAGAGGAGGATCGGGTCCAGAACCCGACCCCTGCGAACCCAACAATGTTCCTCCAGGCCGTACCCCTCCCAGTCCATGAGGTACTGGAAGCCCCGACCCCGATGGCGTAAGTCCAAGATCCGTTGCACCGTATTAGGCAGAGTGAGCGTCAATGAACCTGGGAGGCAGAGAGGCGTGGAAAGCTTCCTTGAGTCCACCTTAAGAGGCAGGTTGGCAGTTCGGAGCCAGACTTGGTAGCCGAGCTGGTAGATGGGCGCCGGGGTCCGTCGACGGTTGGCTTGACCCCTTATTCTGGCGGTGGCGCGGAGAAATGCCGAGCGCACTCTCCTCCAGGTCCATTGGCAATGGCGAATGGGGGCCTGAACAGACGGAACCAACAAACGGAACTGCGATATCCTCCTCCTGCGCCGGGAACGGGGCAGGCTGGTAGCCCAGGGAGCATGTGAACGGGGACACGCCTATGGTAGTGTTGTCGAGGGTGCTGTGGGCAAATTCCACCCAGGGTAGCTGGGTGCTCCAGGTAACACAGCGGAGCGCAGCCTCCAATTCTTGATCTAACCTGTTAGTTTGGGGGTAGTTCCATGATGAGATGACCGTACAGTTTTGTAAACAATACGTCAGCGGGGGCAGTACCCGGATCCGGCTGGGCAATCTGGGCTTGCTTCACCGGTGATTCCATTTCCAATTAAACCATGCTACAATGCTAAACAGGCCAATAGGCCTACTGCATTTTTAATGATTACCAACCATTGACATAATCCATCCGTCTATTCATTGTCTGACTTATTCATTAGGGTCACGGTCATAGATAGAAAATAAAACAAGCAGTCGCTTAGTTTGCTTATGCATTGGGCCAGCCCTGATAAGAGATATACAGTATACATCACACTACATTTCATCCTCAATAACCACCAGCAATAATGTGGCAGTCCTTCACTTCAGCAGCCAATCCACACTTAAATAAATCGTGAAAAATGTAATATTTAATTTAAAAATTTAATATAGAAATAATTAATTTATAAAGCCTGGGTGGAGTGTCCATTTACTAATATGCAAAAAAACTTAATTTTGGCAAAAAAAAAAAAAATAGATGCCTGCAACCTTAGACACTGTAGGTTTTTTGAAAGATGTTTGCCAAAACACCTTACAACTTTGTGTTAAGACCGACATTCAGTACCTCAAGCTGACCCCAATGTGTCAATCTTAAATGCCAGATGACATGCCAGCATCACTTTGTCAGAAAGTAATATAGGAAAATAAATAATATCCACGCAGAAAGATTATTCATGATTATTGTTGTAAATACCCCTGATTTACTTGTTTACCTGGGATTTTCCTGCAGATACTGCCGTACACAGATTACAGTAAATGTTTCTGCAATCCATCACGTCTGGAACACTTGCGTGACCTGCTCAACAAGAAAGAGAGCAGGAAAACAGGTAAACTGTAATTCCAAGAAGGATAGACAGAATAAGCAATTGTACAATCAAAACAATGCCTTGTGTTAAAACAAAAACACACCTATACATTCATAGAAAACTTGCATACTCATTCTAGTGCTAGTTGCACAATCTCAGATGATTATAGTGCTGTGATAATTAAACATTGTGTATCTCACGGATAATGTGACATTATAGGTTCATAACGGCAGTGCATTTGAAATTAATACTAATTACAATTTTCACTTAAGGCTTCACTTTTTGAAAACAACTGATACTGCATACAGTATGTACAAATTCAGGGCCAGTAAGATAAGACACAAAATAAGTGCATACACATGCATACACTTATATTGTGTCTTATCTTACTTTCTGTCTATGTGTGTACATGGATCTGATGCAATTATCTCTACCACTTTTGGCTAATAAACACATATTGCTTTTAAAGCAGGCTGTTAGCATTATGCAATATAGGCCTTTTGATAGACTAGTGTGTGTAACTAGGGTGTGTAATGGTATACCTCCGCTAAATATCGCCGCTCGGCTGAATGCAGTATGGAGGACAGGGCTTGACTGGGACAAAAAAGTGGCCTTGGCATTTAGGTCTGGACGCCGGCCCACCACAATCGGTGGCAGGCATCTACCAGTAGATTATCCTTGTTGTCCCCTTAAATATACATCCATATGACATATTGTGTCTTTAAATGATCTAAAACAAATTTTTAAATCTTACAAAGTGATATTCCTTGTATCAAGAGCTCTGTCATAAAATATAGGCATCTTTAGAATGTTAAGAGACTGGCAAAAGTGCAATAAAAAGGTTACATAATATTATTGTTACAGTGTAACATTATACTGTACATTCAGGAATTGTTAACTAATAAGTACAATTTGAATATAAATACCGTTTGGAAATAAGCAAATGTTTTTGTCACATGCTGTTAATTTCAGTTTATACAGATGTCAAATACAGTATATAGGCTATTATTATTTTTATGTTTTCACAGTTAATACATTCCTGCTGCCTGTCATAATCCTTGGCCATACATTTTATTTATTTTCAATCATGTTTGAAGTTCAGTATGAGAAGCAAAACTTAAAGATTGTTAAATTCTGGTTGAGATTGTACAGTAACTGGTTTAATAAGGAACACAGCTAAGCGAATGACTGAATAGTTAACCAATTGGTTTTCTCCTTTGTCTGGTTTTCATTTTATTTTGTCTGGCTCTACCCACTGTGTAAGTAATCACATCATAAACAGGCTCAACGACTTTTTCTATTGTAACACAAAGCTGTATCTCACAGGTTTCTAATGTGTCCATGACATTGGAACCTATGATTACACTGTAATGTCCATTGGTTTTCAGGTAAATGTAGAAGGACAAAAAAGCTAGTAAATAAAATTGATCATTACCTTGGTGTGTGTTCCTTAAGTGTATATATTTGAACAGTATGGTACATTTTCTGCATTCTTACTCTGGGAAGCAGTGTGCAACAGACAGCACCAATTGATATTTTTTAATGTGCAGAATAAAGACTGGCTTGGAGGGCCAGTTACAAACTACCCTGCTGTTTAGAGGATCCTGGCAAGTGAAGTACTACTACTATTGAGCAAATGTCTTCAAGAAGTGATATTTACAACTTACATGAAAAGCATAAGAAACGTATATAAAGGACCAAAACCTTGAAGAATCCCAACAAATCAGTCGTGACTAAAGTGGTTCTACAAAGGTAAATTCAACTTCACTTTTGAGACAGGTGCAAGTAGTCAAGATAATTGTGTGAACTCTGTTAGGCAGCCCATGGGGTAGAACATGGTAAAGATGGAGCAATTATGTTCAGGGCCACTGAGCAGTGCTTATTAGAAATATGTGAAGAAATCGAAAATCTGCTGAATACAACACAATGTGCCAAGAGCTTTCCAAAAATGTTATTCTTTACCTACAGAATGCAGAAATTGTATGTAACGTACAGTAAACATGTAAATAAATGAATGTATCCAAAACAAAACTCTTCTACAAACGAAATGAGACATTTGGAACTCAAAATCCAACAACTGGAGAAACATTTGAAGACAATGACAAATTGTGTGTAATGGGTTGGGTTAGCGTAATTATATAACGTAAAAAAAGTAAATGTTTTTTATTTAATTACAATTTTTGATTCATAGTAAAGTAATAAAGTAAAATACAGTATATCAGCACACCAGAAGTCAGAGGTTAAAATAATATCTTTCCTGTCGGGTGATCTCATGATCTCTGGTTTAGCAATGACTCAGACCAGGTTTTCCAGCACGTTTCCATTGTTGCTAAGCTTGAACTATGTTACATTTGCTTTATGGAACGGAATCGGATGAAAACTAAGCAGAAAGACGCCTGCCTTATTTGGTTAGGTTGTTCAATTGAACAGGACCCTATTTCAGCAAGTGGGTTTAGTAAAAACTGAGATTTTTAACCCTGAAATTATAAAGAGTTTTCTGTTTCAGAAAGATAACTCATGTAAAGTTACCATGGTAACTGACTGTGAACCTAACCTGCTCGCTAGCTGGTTTTCTTTAACAAACCCTGAGTTTCTCTCCTCCCTTCCTCTGAGCCTGAAGCCGCTGTCAGTCCTTTCCTTCCAAAGTAATTCCCATTTACATCCGGAAACGATTTTGAGACCCCGATTAGATGTACAATAGCTGATTCCAAATGTTTTTTTGGTCATTTTTTTTTGTCACATTATGCTGAAATAGGCCCTAGGCCTGGATTGTGTTCCAATCAGACATAAGGGCTCCACCAACTATACAAACAAGACACAGACCGACATGGGAAAAAAACATCACCAGCAGGTGGAGTCGTAGGTGTCACTATGCACACCAGGGCCCTATTTCAGCAAGCAGGTTTAACCAACTCTGAAACTAACCTTGACCTCTGAGTTGGCCAACTCTGAGATGGAAAACTCTTAAGTTTACTTTTGATATGGCCTGAGATGTGAAACAATATGAAAATGCTTAAATCAGGTGAATTTCTTGATGTAAGAAAACTGTCAACCGAAACTGACATACATCACAAAACAAATCAAAATGGCAAAAAATTGCATTTTTTTGCGTCGATTTTTTAAATATTTACCCACAAACAATATAAATAAAACCAGAACCTGATAAATTGCATAGACATTTGAGGTTGGATATTACAATTCAATCATGTTTTTATGATGATTTGGGTAAAACTAGCCTTGTTGATTTTGCAAGCTCCACTTCTATGATTTGCATATAGGAACTCTCTATTGTTGCAGTGACACTGTTGAAAATGAATACCTACATTTGTACTATGGTATGGTAGTAACAGTTATAGTAACAATAACTGACTATCAAACTGTATATATCTGAAGGAAACAATGAAGGAATTGAATGAAGAGAAGGCTTTTCTCTTTCTCTATTTTAAGCTTGTGGATGCACCGCACGGAACACAATCCTGGAGAGAGGCTTGTATGAGTCAGCGGTGGACCAGGTGAGTGGTGATGTCATCAGGAAGTGGCGGAGGCACTATCAGGGCAGCAAACAGCTCTGATTGAAAACGACATCTTCACTTCTGCTGTGGCAGGAGCGTGTCTTAGCTTCATTTGTGCAGTAGAACTGATTGGTTCTGTCATGCTGAAGATATGTCTAGCCTTGAGCCGAAGGTGTTGTAGAAGGTCTGAACTCTGAGCTAGGTTGAATGCAACTGAAATGCAATGCACTTACTGTACAAGGATTATTCTAGGAAAATGTACAAGATGCATGCACAATCACCAATGCATAATACATAACTGTATGTCAAGGTAAAAAAAACAAATATCAATCTTATACACCTACTTTTACAAAAAGAAAAATATGGCTTCACAATACTTCAAGGAATGGAATGAGGCAAGGCCCCAGGGTAGCGGGCAGCTTATGTGATGTAAGGCTCACACCCAGAGCACACTTTGCAAAAAGAGCAGAAGAGGGAGAGGTGGAAACAAGCTTATGTTTTTTTGGTTCTGCCAAGGGAGAATATACTGTGGAGGCCTGGGGCACCGCCTGGACTGCAAACATCACACGGTCTAATACATACTTATCCCAATTGCGGCTTTTATCATGTCACAATGTCTGTTATCATGGATTTAAAGGTTCTACTACATTTAAAACATTAAAGCTGCCAAATGTGGAAATGTTTTAGCAAACATTCTATGTGAAAATAGTGTTTCAGCTTTCTCCTCAGGTCTTAACATTTCATTATCACCTCCAACAATTGTTTATAGCCATTTTCACTATTATTATGGAGCACCCAGTTAATAGACAAAGGTCAGAGCCAATGAGCAGCCTGCACAAAGTGATCACCGGTTTCAAGCCAAAACAAAGTTCAACATTGTACACTTTGCCCATTGGAGAGCTCTAAAACATGTTAACCCAACCCAGTCTCATGGTTATGCATATTCAAAACAAGATTTCACATTTTCAGGAAACGTGCCTTCAACTCGAAAAACATCAATTGCACGTGCATTTAAGACGGACCATCTTCCATTGACATTAAGAGCTTCACACGACGCACATGATTGTTCAACTTCAATGATCCCTACTCATTGTTCACATTGCTACATGTAGGCATTATTATACAATGTGCCCTTGCTCTCTCTCTTCATTGATTCAAAAATAAAGTAATTCATTTTTCACATCCTTGTCTGTTTGTGGGCTCGAGGGGTCTTAAGAGGTGGCAGTTGTGGTCACGACACATGTTGTTTGTCATTTGTATTTATTGTATTTATTTCTGTCATGTATTTCATTTTCTGTGATGTATACAATTTTTGTGATTTTTATCTGTGAAAAGTGCTAAATGCACAAATACTTATTTACTTTATTCTGCAACCAAGAATGCCTAAAGCATTCATGCTGCAACCGAGCTAAAGCCTTGACCGAAAATGTGCGAGCCCCTAATAGGGGTTAAATGGAGAACTTCAGGTTACTGGAACCTGCTAGATCAGTTGGTTTCACTGTCCATCTAACTAGATAAACTTTGTTGACCTTTGTTGACTTCCTGAACCGACATTGCCCTCACCACCTCATTTTTCGTAAGCCACGAAAATGCATTTTGTAGACTAAATGCATTTCGTCACTCACATTCAGCGTTTTTGTTTTTTTCGTGGACAAAAGGCATTAGTGTTACTGTATATGATTTGGTAATAAATGTATGCATTTCATGTCACAAAATGCGGTAACACTTTAAATTACCACCCGGTAAGTACAGGGTAAGTACTGGGTAAGTACTGGGTAACAAAAAGTGTAAGTAC
>JAODUE010062169.1:4722-16567 GCA_027564755.1 Amblyopsis hoosieri | reverse complement strand
TAGAAACAAGTCCAAGTAGATTTTAAAATCTAAAAACAAGATTATCTCACTAAGTTAGATGTTCGTTTTTGCAGTGATATGGAAGCATGTGACAGCAAATTCATCCCACTCCCCCCATTAGAAACGCATTGCCAAGGCTGGGATAGTGTTGTGTGGTGAGGTGTGCACCACGTTGTTTGTGTTCCCAGGTTCTTGGTGTAGAAACACCAGATTATTCTTCAGCGCGCACACAGAGCGGGCTGCTAGCATGAGGTGTATTGGAGTATATGACGTGTATTAGCTTACGATCGCTGACGCTACCTTTAACAAATATGCGTTCTACTTACTTTTAAACAAATAGGTGTTTATTGCTAATTGTTCAGATAGAGCCACAGAACATCTAATATATGTATTTTTATATTTATATTTATAGAGTTGTTCTATTTATATTTTTTACATTTACAGTATATTTATACTATTAGATTTAAAATAAATGTTCAGGGGTAACAACATGTTTTACGCAGCTGTAGCCTCTTTGTAATTATGTTGCCACACCAAAAAGCAAGCTCTGCACCCCACTGCAGAACCATTCATGACATTTGTTGACATTATTATTGTGTACCCCCACATACACAGAGGCTCAACATGGGGCGACTGGTGGGTTTTCTTTTACCTGCTGGCTGGCAAATCCTTTAATGGTAATTGATGTTGGTTGTGTTGTGCGTTGCCAGCGGCGACAGCACTTCAGGAGGCCTGGCTAAGCCATGGCTACACAGGAAGGAAGATGCACTACAGCGGCTTAGAGACGCTCTCCGTCAGTTATCCCAGCGGGGATGGGGGTTCCTGAAAGCGATGAGCTGGCACTCATTTCTCATGTACCGTATAGAGAGACATTCATCAAAAAACGAAACAAAATAACACAAAAATTCACGCAGAGAGATGTTGCAATCAAAGGATTAAGGTCTCTGTACACCTCCTGGCTCCAACCCTGCTAAAAAATCCATCATAAACCAGCATGAATTCCATGCTGGTCCAGGCTGGTTCATACTGGTTAGTGCTGGTGTAGTGCTGGTCCAGGCTGATTCATACTGGTCTAGCTGGTATAATAGCACACCAGCCACCAGTATGGGATGCCGGGGTACATGCAAAACATACCTTACGCTGGTGACCAGCAATGCTGGATTTTGAAGCAGGGAATGCTGTGAGTGCAGCATTGTATTCTCTATAGGCATACAAAACTTCAGAATAAATAAGTATAGAATAAATTAGCACTTCATCAGGACCTTTTGGCAATAGGAAGCTCCTTGCTTAAAAATGGTGGACCTGAAATATCAAGCTTGTTCCAGCGGGGTTGGGATGGATGAGAGATGAAAAAGCTATTGTGGATCCGTGGAAGTGACCGAAAAGAAAACAAAGGTGAAAACGAAAGCAAGTGCCAGGGTTGGGTAGGTAAATGTAGTCTGTTACAGTTATTAGTTACCAGACTGAAATTACATTCAGTAACCTCATTTTTGGATCACCTATAGATTTAATAACATAACCTGATAACTTCTCTTACTTTTAGATTACTTAGATTACACCCCTGAAAATTGTGCTTTCAAATGCCATTCAAAGCAATTTGCTGCGTTGGCATAACAGTTCTATGTATTTTTGTAAACATTTATCTGTAATCTGATTACATAATTTTAGATAGCAATGCAATTACAGTTACTGCTTTTTTGTAACCTTATTATCAGGTTCTTCCCAGCCCTGGCAAGCGTAGGAATTCCTAGTTTATCTTTGTGATGTCTGGAGGCCTCAGCAGCTCCTAAGCATAACTTTGATATCTTTGATAATGTGGCGATTTGTGCTGTATCTCCCATGTCATGTTTTCATTCAGGCGGAATGATCACAACATACTTGCAATCCACTCTATCTTATCCTCTATCTTATCCTATCCGCCAGGAGGATAAGATGCTCTTAATTTTTTATGGAAGAATGTCTTATAATGCCTCGCAAGACCAGACTGATCTCACAAACTTCAGTTTGACTTCGACACAAGATTCTGTCTGAAAAACTTGGAAATTGTTGTACTTCTGTCCAGCTAACCTAGTGTGTGTCCAATCAGCGTTGTACCGTTAGCTACGGGCGTGGTTTAGGTGTGACGAAGGCGACTTGATAACAACTCAAAAACAACCCTGTTAAAAACAGCATGACTATGCTGGTCCACCAGCTAGACCAGCACTACCTCAGCACTAACCAGTATGAACAAGCCTGGACTGGCATGGAATTCATGCTGGTTTATGCTGGATTATTTAGCAGGGAACAATGGCAGGTCCTACATAGGTCAGATGCTGCATCATTATATGCAGCATCTTATATACTGATATAGCATCACTTTAGAATTATGATTTATTAGAACATCTTTTCTCAATGGAAAATATGTTTTCACTCTTCTCCCAACTTGTCTTCTGCAAGAGTGGATGGTGGAACAAGCTCTGCTGGTTCACAGGTTCGTCCAATCACCTGCCAAGTATTCTTCTGAATGTGCCTGTCCTTTTTAAACAGTTTCAATGGACGGCTGCCCAGACGGACATGTCTAACAGACCATACTATCAGACCACACATCTGGCGTGTCTGGTCACTTCTAATGTTTGCTGATTATTTATGTATTCAGTAGAACAGTTTAAAATTAGCCTTTTGTGTTTTTCTCTTTCAGAGAATAAATGCGTTAACTTTTATATTTGGGGGAGCGCCCTGTGGACAGTGACGTGAGAGGTGTTTTTGTTTCGAATGACTTCAAAATATCATTAATCCTTCGCCAGCATCGCTATAGCTCCGCCTTTATGCAAGGCTGAAATAGCCTCCCGAGGCTGTGCCGGTGCCGGTGGGTGGGCGTAATACAAACCGCTTCTTCAACTGATCCGTGAAGGGTTCTTTGTCCTCCATCATGGAGGTCCACTGCGGAGGAGGCTAGCCCTCGGAGACAGGCGTACGCAAGCGTCCACGATGCAGGCCTACAGGAAACGTCTCTGTTCTTTTGGCACAGAGCAGGTGGCTTGGCACAGCAGCGTCTCCACTCACGTTCACAGCCATTCAACTTCTCTGACAGCCGAAGCTATATTAAACACGCAGGGAACAAATGTACATGTCCACACTCAAAACGACCGAAGTGTACTAAAATATACTGTTATTACTATCTGTACAGTGGTATCGCCAGGGGATGAAGAGGGGCGCTCAATTCCCCCTACAGGATCAGCTGCCACATCAAAGAAATGGCCACTGGGAAATGCACTGCATCTCCCAGAATATTTATTCACTCATTGACTCAGGTATAGTGCTTAAACCACATCATTAGAACAGGGCTGGGGAAAGGTTAAAACAAAAGCTCCAGTTGTAGAACATTCTGTTTGGACTTTTTTTCTTCAGTCTTGAATGCCTCATCCTAACATACCTACACAACCTCTCACTCACAACATTACATTGCACACAATAGAGAGACACTTGTTCTGCGTTCATGATGGTGGAGCATTTGCAACATGTTCAGTGAACGTGAATGGTAAATGGACTGTTTTTATATAGCGCTTTTTTCCAAAGCACTTTACAGTATTTTGCCTCACATTCACCCATTCACACACACCGATGGTGATTGCTGCCATGCAAGGTGTGACCAACCACCGGGAGCAGTTGGGGATTAGGAGGGTTAGGCATCTTGCTCAAGGATGCTTACAGGTAGGTCAACACCAGGGTTGAAATCGACAACCTTCCGGCTGGGAGCCCAACCACTAGACCATCCGTCCAGAATGGTAGTGGACGAACAGGTTACACAATTAGGTTGCGAGTTGAACAACGTTCACAACAACAAAGCGTTCTTTGTGTGTTTTACTGCTGTAGATTGTTGTGTTACAGTTACAGCAGTACAGATGCACAAGATTATAGTAGAACCAGTGTGGCTCTAGAATCACCCCTGTCTACACATAGCACACTGTTCCAATTGAAAGATATAGACTGTGGTTTTGTCAACCTTTTCCAATTTTGTATTTCATGCATTTCATATTTCAAATGAGATTGCATAGCTTGCATTTAAGATGGAAATATTAAATTAAGTCGACATTTGGTACTGGTAGTTAATAGTGATGATGACATCACAAAAACACCAAGCAAATATAACACATCCTCGCCACTCGCCACATCCAGAAAACACACAGCAAACGTCTTTGAAAGTATTTCAAGAACATTTCAAATGTTATTCGAGGAAACGTGTTGTTCAGTGAAGATGTCCATTGAATGTTCAGAAAGTTCAGTCAACTGAACACACCCAGAGACACGAACCATGGATGGTCAGCCATGATGAGATGCCAAAGATGATTGCGTTGGGTTAGCAAGGATATAGAAAAAGCAGCTGAGTTGGGCCACGCATACCAATTACACAGATCTCAAACTTCCAGAACACCAACATCTCAGGTCCTGAAGCCAAAACTGCCTATTTTAATACATTTGCTATTAACTTAAATCACACATTTGAAGTTATCTTTACTCTCCCAATCTTCTGTGGAATATATATGATAAGTGATCAAATTTGATTAAAGTTAACATTGACACGTAACACAGACACGGGTACGCCGATCCCCAACATCTGAGACAACAAATATGCTCTTTCATCCCTCCTGTCACAGCAGACCTTCAGAGTTGATGAGTGCAGCACATCTCTGTCTCTGATGCTCTGCTTTTAAGTGCGTTAACAAGCCCTCGCTTAAAGAACGTGCGTATATTAGCTAGCACACGTTAGCTGTATTTAGACAAGTGGAGCGATACGCTCTCACCTCTCGAGTGTTTCGTTGCTGCCTGTTAATTCCTGGATGCAAAGGCCAAGGTGTTAACATTAGCATGCATAGGAACTAAATAATACAGTAATCTTCCCCTGGCTGCCAATATAGTCCCCTTCATAAGCCTTGTCAATTATAACAGAGCTGTTACGTTAGCATGCTGACATGTGCCCATATATTTTCATGTATTTCTTTATATTTTCATAGACTTATCCAGTTGTGTTTCATCCAGATGCAGGACTCCATCTGAATCATGCTAGATCGTTTATTCAAATATTTACGTTATCATTAACAATTCAATAAAACACATCTTTCAAACAATGCATGCATATCAATTGTACATTGATATTTCAACTCTCTCAGGATGTTTACACACACGCACAGGCACACATTATAAAACAACATAAAACACAATACAATGAGAATACTTGCCATAGGCCTTTATTTACTTTACATAACCAAGTAAGAATTACACAAACCACTGAGAGGATATTTTAAACATATTTTTCTCAATCACATCACAAATGAGATTTCCACAATTCACATATTGTGTATTCTGTATTTGTATCTTAATTGTCTGATTTGGAAAAACATCTCACCTAAATTAACACTGGGTCGTTGTAATTTAATTAATCTACAAACTTGTATATGTTTCACTGAGTGTCAGCAAAGCAAATTAAGAGCAAACCATATAATATATGCAAGAATATTGTGTTGTTTGGTTATAAATGGAAATGGAAACACTGAAAGCACATAGCATGTGTGACAATTGGACACGTTCCTTATTATCCATCTTGAAGCATGTGATGCCTGCTCACATTAAAATAAATGTGAAAATTTAAAAACAATTTCAGAGAAATTGAACAACCAACAACGATGCTTAAGAGTTCCATAGAGATCATGGTTTTCTTGTCTAGAAATATAAATTCACAGATAAATACATGGAATTGCCTTCTTTCATAGAAGGCTTGAGGAGTCAGGCTGGTGATGGTCCATCGCGTTACCTTGCGTTCAGATTCAGTAACAACACTTATCCTGTCAACAACTGTCAACAACCTCATCAGAAGGTACATTTGTGGCCCACGTCTATCAGGGTGATTATGTAATTCCGATAAAAGAGGGCCGCGTTGTTGAACAGGAGCAGAATGCTTGCACCACAGTTAGCCTATCTGTACAGTAGTCTCAGCCACTTTGTCCATTTGCACCATTCATCTCATAAGCAACTCTGTGCTGAACAGCTGATACATACTTACCCCTGTAGGCTTGACACAGGACTCTCAGACGTTTGGGAAGTGATGCTATAGATTACCATTGGCTGTCCGTAAATTCTGGTGCGACGATATAGCGCAGTGCTTACTAATAAAAAATGTTATACTGTATATTATTTAAGCAGTAGCCTATTAATTCTACAGTGGTGTTGTTTCGTTTTCCAACAAATTCATTATAAATATAATGTCCGATTTGGTCATTGAGTTACGTAGTGCATGTCAATCAAAATACCTCTCCTGTCAGATAGGCGTGTAATGACGCATGCAGTTAGCCAGCCATGTCCCAGGTTTTATGTAAGTAAAGGCTGGCTCTGCGAGACTAGCCTATATGTGTAACCATGTGTGGTCCATTAATGCTACAGAACGACTTCTACAAAGGAACAGTATTCCAACTGAAGACGCATTAGTAATCAGCCACACATGCCTGACACGATAATACTGACCTCAGACATCAAAAACTTGAATCCACATTGTGACCATTTCTATTGACTCAATATAATCGAATAAAGCACCCTTCAATGTTTTAATACTAAATTGCATAGGTGTATGGCTGAAACTAGAAATTATGCTTATGCTTTATGTGGTATAAGCAAAATCACTACCAGCCATCATGTAATGTTTGAATTATTCCAATAGAGTGTGGAAATATACAGTACATGTTGTATATAATTATATGACGATGCTTCAGCTTATTTATTTGAATGATGTCTGGCAACATTCATGATCACTATAGGTCTGACTGAAAGGTTTGGTCTGAATCTGCTGTGTGTGTGTGTGTGTGTGTGTGTGTGTGTGTGTGTGTGTGCGTGCGCGTGTGTACGTGCGCTCTCATTCTTTGCTGTGATTGGGTTTAATCTTCTATGTAATTGAAAGAGTCAAAGCTCTTCCTGTCTCCACAATATGGTCCCCCTCCTCTCCCTTCCCCCTTGACCCACTTGTGATTTACCTTCCTGGAGACATTCAGGCATGTAAGCGTTTGAGCCCCAGGTGTCCTCTAGGCATGGATATGCAGCATTGGTGGCTATATAGCGCCCCCAATTAGCGTACCTGCACCTACAGATCACGATTGTAGAAAGACAGTCCCAAACGACCTTCTCCTAAGCCCGAAGAATGTTGACACTTTGGTAGTACATATGCTACTAGAAATGTATGTATTAGTATTATGGTGAATATTAGATCATGCATGTTGTAAATGTATAACATAGTTAAGCTTGATGACATGCTGCTGTCATTATCCTAACAGAATGTTGGTTGCCTACGACAACAGGTGTATGGTCTCTTCTACTACTGAAACGTGTAGTTTGTAAGTCGCTGTGGATATAAAGGCGTGTGCTAAATTCTGTGAATGTAAATGGACGGTTGGGTTGGGGAGTAAAAAAATTATATATATACGTATATAAAAAGAGAGATGAATAGACATCATTGTAGGAAAGTACAGGACCTATACAATAATCATCAGAAAGTTTGACATGCTTACAACACAAGTTTAGCCCACTTGGAGCTTGACAGCACTTATAATAGCTAGGGGAGCTACAAAGTCAAGGCTTTATAGGAAAAGGCACCTTAATGTAATTAGGATGTTTCCAGCAGAACACCGTCTAATATACAGTATGCTCATGCCTGAGGTGTTGCTATAGCGATGGGCCCCATAATGGGCCATGTAGAGAAGCCTATTATGTACACCGATGGCACACCGCCGCGAAACGACAAGGGTTGGACAGCTTCTGGTCACACATAATGCACCTACGTGCACCCACACACACACACACACACACACACACACACACACACACACACAATGTTTCCACAGGGTGTTGCAAGCGAAGCCACCCATTGGCTGTGCCAGCAAAGCCACCTTCTCTGGAAGCGAAGCCATGCACCGATTGGCTGTGTCAGTCGATCAGAACCACAAGCAGCTTTTGGTGCTATGTACGTTAACATACAGTAGAAGGAGTTTGGATTTGTGTACCTGGTGGAAAACACATTCAGTATAAGCAAAAGTACGACGTAAAACGTCATGCTTTTCATATGGTGTCTGTTTTGTTTAAAATATCATGAAGCAAATTATGACATCAGATAAAATAAGGTGCGTGTAAGAAAAGCTGAATTGAACCATGTGTACAATGTGCAAGAGCAACTAAGTCAGGCAAATTTAAGAGATTAATTCATTACATTAAAGGAGCAATGTATGCTTGTGTCTGTTATGGTTTATCGTGCCATCACACGCACACACACACACACACACACGCACACGCACACACGCACACGCACACACACACACACACACACACACACACGTGCAGTCGATGGCAATGAAAACAAAGAACAGAGGAACTCTGATACCAACACACACAGAGGTCGTGTGATGTCATTCTCTGCTCATGACGCCATTATTCCTCTATATATATCTACGCATAACCGGGCAATGTCCCCAGACTCCTGCGCTAGCAAGGAGGCTAAACCCCATAGGCCTCAGCGTCTGACCCTAGCTGGCCACCATTACAGTTACAAATAGTTGTTTGTGGCTTTATTTGTGTTTATAATATCGTATATAGGACTTTAGTACAATGTGTAGGTTATGTCCACAGTCTGGAGGGAGTTGGGAGCTGGGGGAACACGTTGGCCAGTGGCTGCTACTGCTGGGCCCGCCACATTATCGCAGACTGGCACAAGCCAGAGCTGTGCTAGAGGCGGTAATGATAGACAAGGAAACAACTGGTCACATAGCGAGAAATCAAACGAACGCTTGTCTGGAGGTAACGTGACAGCTGAGCACAGAGCAGAAACAAAACACAGGCGAGCCAAATCAGACAGCCAGGGGTAGACGGACGGCATGTGCTTTTCCAACCTGCCAGCACTCAAAGTGCTGTACATGACTGAGTCACATTCACCCATTCACACACTTACGGTGGTGAACACAAAGATATGGAGTCGTACCCCAGATGGAACCTGGAATCACAGCCTGAATGTTCTCCAAACACGATGCTTCAAACTTAACGCCCAGTCTCTCCGTTTTGAACTGGATTTAAGCTTAGTGCTGTGCTTTATATTAACTACACACTCACACTCACTCACACACTCACAGTAAGAGGACGGTAAGGGGCCTGATATCTATTCCTTCTCCCGTTCTGTCACATCCACTTTCTCTCTTTCTTCTTCACATCTGTGTGTGTGTGCGTGCGTGCGTGCGTGCGTGCGTGTGAGTGTGTGTGTGTGTGCGTGTGCATTAGTGATATGCAGCTGTTTGCGAAAGATACACTTTTATTTTGAACAAATCATTCTAGCGACTCGGGGCTCACGAGTGCTTTATTTCAGTGTTTTGTATGTTTGAATTGTGTCGTTCATTGGGACGGTCTGCAGCTGATCTAGACAACATCATCCGCTTCATACGCGGCCCTCCAGCTCACTGTTCCACTCAAAGTACTATCGCAGATCAAAATAGACCTATATAGCCAGCAGCATTCTAACGTTATACTGTATTTGTAACTGATATTGATTTAACTGATTGAAAATAGTCAATCTTGGCTGATTCTAGCCACCCTCTGACCAAGGAGTTTAAGTTACTCCCTTCTGGCCGTAGATACAATATGACACGGTGCAGGACCAATAGATTAAAAAACTCGTTTGTTCCTGCTGCCATTGGCTTTTTAAATAACAGATGATATTTTATTGCATAATGTTGTCATTTATTGTTGTCTGTTAATGTTTGTCATTTCCTTATTATGTGACTACTGCTGGCTGTAACACAAATTGCCCCTTGGGGATAATAAAGATAACCTTGACCTTGATAATTGGATGCATGGGACAATAATTGATTTTGTTATTAGAAATCATTATTATTAAAACAATACATCGAGGGGTGAGAACCAGAGGGGCGTAATTTACATTTTGGGTGAAACGGAGATGTATTCTTAATCAATGTGCAGTTATTCATTAAAAATCTAAAGATTTAAATACTGAAGATAGTACACCAGTTGGTTCCAAAAGGGGAAAACTGCACTCACACCCTTTTGGAACCAGATCAGATCAGATCAGACCAGATCAGATCAGACCAGATCAGAAGGACCCAGCGTTCCACGCAAATCAACGGAGAGGTACACATATTTAACCATAATATTGACCAGAATTTATCTCTGGGGATGTTAATGGGTATTTTGAGTATATTGCATTCATTCCCAAGTACCTACAAACGGTATTTCTGCAACTGTTTCAGGGTAAATTGACTTTACCTACTTTACCATGCATGGTGGATGGAGCTGTCTGGGCGCTGCCTACGTCAGTCTCCACAGCAACATGCTGTTGCTGACACGCCCACTTACGTAAGAGAAGGGAAGCGTTCCATTTTTCCATTGAAATGCATTACAAGGCTCAAATCTTTGGTAAGGAGCTTTGTGTTTACGCCAGGCGAGTGTGTGTTTGTGTGTGTGCGTGTGTATGTGTGTTAATGCACGTGTGTTTGTGTGGGTATTTGTTTAAGTGACTGGGTGTGTGTGTGTTTGTGTGTGTGTGTCTGTACAGTATGTGAATGTGTGTGTGTGTGTGTCTGTGTTTGTCTATGTGTGTCCCTGTGTTATGCAAATTGCATATTCATTAACAACACACGCTATCTTTGCACGCTTGAAAGACGTCACACGTCACACCGTAGACCAGCTTAGGTGTTATTTGCGAGTGATGTCGAGTTTGCACACGTTTGTACTCACGCTAACCTTTAGTATACCTATCCCATAATAGTGTGGTGAGAGAGAAACGCGTGATGGGAGAGAAAGGGGAAGAGAGAGAGAGAGACAGGGTGATGAGAGATGGAGGGGGAGAGAAAGAGAGGGGGTAGAGAGAGAGAGAGAGAGAGATGGGAGAGAGAGAGAGGGAGAAGGGGAGGGTGAAAACAGTGAATCCGGTGAAAGAGTGGAGATGCTGATGAAGTGAGCGAGGGAGAAACAACGGGCGACTTCACTTGTCACCTGGGGATCGTCATGACAACAAGGCATTTGAGGCAGTCATGTGGGCGCTTCAGATGTGTGTGTGTGTGCGTGTGTATGTGTGTGCGTGCATGCGTGCGTGTGTGTGCGTGCGTGCGTGCGTAGGTGTGTGTGTGTGTGCGTGCGTGCGTGTGTGCATGCGTGTGTGTGTGTGTGCGTGCGTGCGTGCAGGTGTGTGTGTCTGTAATATGGCAAAGCAGCACGTGTCAAACGTTTTGAACTCAAAGTGGTTCACTGCTTGCGTGAGCGTGCACATCTGGCCGGTCTCAAACTGGGTCCCTCCTGTACCCACCTCTACCCGCCTGACAGCTGGTTGTGCTGGACCAAACAGGACTCAAGAGCTGGGAGTTTTTCATGCGATTCTAGGGGCATCATCATAAGCACAACACACCTTTAAAGGTCAAAACAAACTCCCTTTTCAAGAACACTTTAATTACGTTACCGTTACAGTGCCTTCAAAAGCAACTTTAAATGTATTATAGTTTGTGAGATAATATACACTTAAAGAACACTTAAAATGCGTGAAATATGTTACGATTATCTATAAGTGCGTTTATAGTACAGTTCTACAGTATCAGAGTTGAAGCTATACAGAAAATGTACTTCAAATTGAATCCTGTTAACCTGTTAAAAGTTTTAAAAGTGTCCTTCCAATACTGCATGTGATTGCTTGTTCAACAGCATGTGACATTTTTGTTATTGTCATTTTGCACAAGGATCAGTTCAGCACTCTGACCAGTTCACATTGAAAGCACAATTTGTACAAATTGTGCTTAAAATACATTTACATTTAAAACCAACGGCACAATCACAAACA
>JAODUE010062158.1:0-16567 GCA_027564755.1 Amblyopsis hoosieri | reverse complement strand
ACGAGCTATGACTGGTAAACACAGTGGACTAGTCACGAAAGTACAGGCCGTCGCTCCCTTTGCTTTATGGACACATTATATGATTCTCAGACAAGCCCTTGCAGCTAAGAAAATGCCACCCCAGCTCAAACAAGTAATGCATGAAGCGATTCGTACAGTCAATTATATCAAGACAAGTGCAACAAGTGCACGGCTCTTCAAGAATATGTGTCAAGACATAGGAGCAGAACACCATCAGCTATTGTACCACAGCAAAGTACGATGGCTGTCTCGGGGTAATGTACTGAGTCGCCTCTACGAGCTCCAAGGCGAGGTGAGAGCCTTTCTATTGGTGATAAACTCCCCACTAGCCGCTAACTTTTCAGACGAAAAATGGCTCGCACTGCTGGCCTATCTGGCTGACATTTTAAAACGCCTTAACGAGTTGAATGCGGGACTTCAGGGGGAAAATACATCTGTCTTCTCCCTCACACACATAATTGAAGCATGGATCAGAAAACTGCGATTGTGGCAAAGTCGATTGGATAACGAGAACTTTGAGGCTTTCTCTGCACTAGAGGAGTGTTTGAATGACAGCATGGTTTCAAAGGCTGACCTGTGTGTTCTTATTCGGGCTCATCTTGACGGAATGACAACACAGTTTTGACAATAATAAAATGGGGCAGTGTGTGCGTCAGACGAATAGATTCTGAATCCTTTCTCTGAAAAGCCAACCGGACTTCCTCTTGAAATAGAGGAGTCATTGATTGATCTGATCACTGACATGGCCCTGAAGTAGAGCTTCACGGACAGACCTCTGGCTGACTTCTGGATTTCAGTACAAACCCAGACTGAGTGCAATGGCACTGAAAAAACTTGACCCCTTCGCATCAACGTCTGGATTTTCTTCCCTTACCTTAAAAACAAATACAGAGCCCATCTGAGGGTAGAAAATTATTTCTGACTTTTTCAGAGCCCTATTAAGCCCCGTCTGGCATCAATGCAGGCTTAACCATCCCATTAAGTGAGTAGGATGACATTTTTTTTGCGTGTGTGTCTGTGGTATTGGGGGGAGGGGGGTCGTGAAATATTTTCAACCTCTAAAATAGGTCCTACTGTCAACAAGGTTAAGAACCCCTGCCTTAAAATGTTCGTTCCACTGGCCAGTTACCTCCTCAGTTGAGGTCAACAGCATCCCATCTTTACTGTACACAGCTTGGATGGTACCCCGCTTTCCCCTCCTGAGGTGGTGGACAGTTTTCCAGAAACACTTTAGTGCCGACCGAAAGTCTTTTTCCATGGCTTCTCCAAACCTCTCCCACACCCGCTTCTGATACGGCAGATGCTGCAGCCCTTTGGGCCCGTCGGTTCCTTGCAACCACCTCCAGAGTCTTCCGGGACAACATATCCTGAAAGGCTTCAGTCGGACAGCTTCCCTGACCACTGGTGTCAACCAGGGGGTTACCGCCCCTTGAAGCACCTAAGACCTTGAGACCACAGCTCTCCGCCGCAGCTTCAGCAATGGAAGATTTGAACATTGCTCACTCAGGTTCAACGTCCCCAACCTCCAGAGGGATGCAAGAGAAGTTCCACCGAACGTGTCGGTTGAAGATCTCATGGACAGGGACCTCCTCTAAATGTTCCCAGTTCACCCGCAATACCTGTTTGGGCTTACCAGGTCTGTCCAGAGTCTTCCCCCACCCCTTGACCCAACTCACCACCAGATGGTGGTCGGTAGCCAGTTCTGCCCCTCTCTTAACCCGAAACATGCGGCCTCGTATCAGATGATACGATGACAAAATCGATCATCGACCTACAACCTAGGCTGCTCTGTTACCACGTACACTTATGAGCATCCTTATGTTCGAGCAGGGTGTTTGTTATAGACAATCCATGACTAACACAGAGGTCTAAGAACAAACGCCCGCTCGGGTTTAGATCAGGGAGGCTGTTCCTCCCAATCACATCTCTCCAGGTGTCTCCGTCATAGTCTCCCAGTAGAACTATGGAGTCCCCTACTGGAGCCCCATACAGGACTCCATTCAGGGTCTCCTGGAAGGCCGAATACTCAGAACTGCTGTTCAGTGCATAGGCAGTCAGAGTTTTCCCCCCCCCATAACCCGTAGGCGCAGGGAGGCGAACCTCTTGTCTACCGGGGTAAACTCCAACGTAGCGGCACTCAGCCGGGGGCTTGCTAGTATCCCCACACCCGAACCAGAACCAAGACTGCGCGTAGAGGTAAGCCCCACCAGATATAAATGGTAGCGCTCCACCTCCGCCCGGGTCTGGTCCGTCGAGCTCCCTTACCATCGCTGCCACCCACTTGACACCGCACCAGACCCCCACGGTTCTTCCCACCATGGTGGGCCCATAGGATGAAGAGGATGATGGTACCACGTTGCTTCTTCTGGCTCCAGACGGGGGCCCCGGGCTTCCTCCGGGTAGGGTAACTTCTCCTCTTGAATGATTTTCCATGAGGGTCTTCTGAACCATTCTTTGTCTGACCCCTCCCCTGAGACCACTTTGCCTTGGGAGACCCTACCAGGAGCGCAAGGCTCCAGAGAAAACAGCTCTCAGGATCATAGGGACACACAAACCTCTCCACCACGATAAGCTGATGGTTCCCGGAGAGGGGCTTAAACAGCCAAAATGTGCAAACGTACAGTGGATATAAAAAGTCCAAACACCCCTGTTAACACTAGAACCACCACGGAGTACATTTTACCCATGGAGGTTTTTCAATTGTACATAACTCCCCCAGTATTAGATTTTTCCTAAAAATGGTGTTGTGTTGCACTCCATATTGTTAAAAATAGTCAAGATAAATCCAGATTTAAAACACGGGCATTTATACCTATAACCGCCACACCGGGTCAAATTTACCCGTTATCAAAATGCATTTATTTTCGGCAGGTTTCTTATTTTTGCGCAGCCGCCTTTTACACATCATATGGTGCTAGGCGACGGTACACAAGTGTGTGATAGAAATCTACATAATTCATAACAGTAGATTCTCACAGGGTCAGCTGGCCACACACCACACACAATGCGTAACATTTGAAGAAACAGCTTTTATAACTCTCTGATGTTGCAGTCAGCAAGTGTACACTGCCTGACACGCACACATCGTGTAGCGTACGGAGCATCCTCGGATGTGACACAAGAGTTGAAAGCGCTTCTATGTGAGGGTTGTACACTAAGGACAGTGAGAGATGGAAAGTTTCTGGTTCGAGCAATGGTTCAATACATTTCTCATCTCAACCCTGTCGAGTAACCGATTTCGGGAGACCCTGCATTTCCTTTCTGCTTATGATAAAGAGCAGGCGATGCGGGTACACCACGGACACATTTGCGATCATGACTGAAGTGTGGGGGAGATTTATACAAAACTGCATTTTATGCCACAGACTCTACTGGCGTGGATGAACAGCTGTTCTCAACTACAGCAAAGTGCCGCTCGCATTAGCTTGTTAGCCGACATGTCTAATAAGTGCGATCTTTGATTTTGGGATGCTTCCATGAATAGACTACATTTGCGTGTTCTTAAAGACCATAAACTAGAGCACCAAAACACAGACAATTAAACAAACTAATTTTAGAAGACAATCAATACAATGACAGAGTACATTTTGGAACTACAAACACAGTATCTAGGCGCACGGGTAAATTTTACCCGTTTGCGGTTTGAGGTATACAGCGATTCGTGGCGGTACTAGTGTTAAAATGCCTTATTTTTGTGATGTAACAGAATGAGACAAAGACAAATCATGTCAGAACTTTTTCCACCTTTAATGAATCCTATAATTTGAACAATTCAATTGAAAAACAAACTGAAATCTTCAAGGGGGAAAATTTTAAATGAAAAACAACCTTGTTGCATCCCCTCTTATAACTGGGGATGTGACTGTCTTCAGAATTAACCAATCACATTCAAACTCATGTTAAATAGAAATAGACGATAATGGGCATTCACCAAGATACGATTATAGTCAGTATTTTTTTTCTCGATAAACGATAATATTGTATATTGTACCATCCCTAGTTCAGAATTTACCAATCACATTCAAACTCATGTTAAATAGAAGTCATTAAACTGTTCTTATATAGTTATATGCTGTAAGCTTACAGTATGTAATTATAATAATGAAATGCATTAACCACCTATCCACATTTAAAAAGGCTATTCTTATTAATCTTATTTTTTATAAATTAAGGGAAAAAGAAACCTTCCTGAATCCTGTCAGTGTCAACAACATTGACATTAATTTGACTGATTATAGCCTTAATGAAAAGTTAAAACATTTTCCCTGTTGAAATATGTTGTATTTCTTCTCCCAAAAATATTGGAATCGGAACCAGGAATCGATAAGAACCGGATTCGATAAGCAGAATCGGAATTGGAACCGGAATCGATTAAGTTGTAACGATACCTAAGTCATTATACACCAGCCATCATTTAAAGTGACTTTGATTAATCACAAATAAAGTTCCAACTGTTCTAGTAGGATTTTCCTGACATTTTCTTAGTTGCATCACAGAGCAAAAGCCATGGTCCGCAGAGAGCTTCCAAAGCAACAGAGAGATCTCATTGTTGAAAGATATCAGTCAGGTACAAAATAATTTCCAAAGCATTAGATATACCGGAATACAGTGAAGACAGTCATCAAGTGGAGAAAATATGGCACAACAGAGACATTACCAAGAACTGGACGTCCCTCCAAAATTGATGAAAAGACTAGAAGAAAACTATTTTATGCTTTATAAAGATATGATAGGGGCACCTCAGTTAACATAATTCACAGTCTGCCTTTGTCGGGACAGGTGTCTTATTTGTTAAGGCGATGCATATGTAGAGTAGCAACAGTACACGTGACCATGTATCCCTAGTCACCTCCTTTAAAATATTAAATGTACATTTGCAAAGCTGTGTACATATTTCTGTTTAGTCAAATAAATAGCCTATTGTTATCGTGTTAACTGAAGTATTGGAGATTTAATATCTATAAAATCAAGACGAGAAGAAAACTGGTCAGGGAGGCTTCCAAGAGGCCTACAGCAACATTAAAGGAACTGCAGGAATTACTCGCAAGTACTGGCTGTGTGCCACATGTGACAACTATGTCCCGTATTTTTCATATGAATAGGCTATAGGGTAGGGTGGCAAGACGGAAGCCTTTTCTTACAAAGAATCACATCACCCAAAGAACACCATACCCACACTGAAGCATGGTGGTGGCAGCATCATGCTTTGGGGCTGTTTTTCTTCAGCTGGAACCAGGGCCTTAGTCAGGAATTATGAACAGTTCCAAATGCCAGGCAATTTTGTCACAAAACCTTCAGGCGTCCGTTAGAAAGCTGAAGATGAAGAAGTTCACCTTTCAGCACAACAACGACCCAAAGCACACATCCAAATCCACAAAAGCATGGCTTCACCAGAAGAAGATTAAGGTTTTGGAATGGCCCAGCGAGAGCCCAGACCTGAATTCAATAGAATATCTGTGGGGTGATCTGAAGAGGGCTGTGCACAGGCAATGTCCTCGCAATTTGACAGATTTGGAGCGCTTTTGCAAAGAAGAGTGAGCAAATATTGCCACGTCAACATGTGCCATGCTAATAGACTCCTACCCAAAAAGATTGAGTGCTGTAATAAAATCAAAAGGTGCTAAAACAAAGTATTAGTTTAAGGGTGTGCACCAGGTTATTGTAAGATTTTTATTTTAAAATTTTCCCTCTAATTAAATTGAAAAAACTGAAATCTATTCATATTATAGGTCACATTAAAGGTGAAAAAAGTTCTGACATGATTTGTCTTTGTCTCATTCTTTTACATCACAAAAAACCTGACATTTTAAAAGGGGGTGTGTAAACTTTTTATATCCACTGTATATATTGCGACAATATCATTATTGTGAATTATTTTAGCCACGATAATTGTGTAGTGAAAATCTGATATCATGACATAGCTCTTGACATGACAAGTGATTCTAAGGGTACTAGGAGACGTGTCCTAAATGATTACACCACATTCTTCTCCCCCCAACCCCTACTTCCTAGGTTGTGGAGGCAGCTAACAGCACTACCTTTGTCTGCAATATGAACCACACCAATCAGACGCAGTTGCTGGTCCCTAGCTTTGACTCTCGTCTCTACATGTTATGCTTCCTGCCACCCATAATCCTGCTGGTGTTCATCCGCAACCTCAAATACCTGGCACCCTTCTCCCTGGTGGCCACCTTGGCCATGACGGGCAGCCTGATGTTAATATACTACTACTGTATCATGGTAAATATGATTCACAAACACTGTCGGCTTTCCAAGTGAGTTTGAGGTGGTTGTCACAGGAGAGATGATTTAAGAGTTTATCCCTCTAGTGCGTAGTCATAGTTTTAGTCCAATCCAGTTTATCAATTCAGTCTGTAATCCCAGTGCCAGACCATTTAATCTATACAGTATTTACATCTGTTTCCAGCACATTTGCATGTTCATTTGGTTTGATAATGGTTAAAGTTTTAAATGAGTGTGGGTGAGGACATTTTCTGAAGTTATGAGTTTTTCATTTAAGATGCTGCAAAAAGTGTCATTGTTTGGCTGGATGTTTGGTATATGTCATGGTCTTGTTGTGATATCACATCGGATATTTTGAGATGACTGTCCACACTGTTTGGAAGAGATTATATTGAAATGGTGTGTGCCCACATTACAAACCTATCTGCATGTGTTGTTGTGGTAACGTAGGCATCAGTAACTACGAAGTTACTCTGACATGTTATACAGTGTAGTACTGCTAATAAACAATGTTATGTTCCCAGTTGTAGTTATGGCGGACTTCACTGTGCAGTGAGACTGTGCTGCTGTAAGTGGTGCTGAATACAATAAAATCCGATTTTAACAGCCAGAGAGTCCGGACTTCTAATTATCATACATCATTGGTTTTTGGCCATCAAAAAAGTGTCTGTTTAGGTTAATATCGATGGACAAAATAATTTTAAATTCTCTAAACCTTTAGCAGGAAAACCACTTTATACAACATAATAAACAATATATTGGAGTTCTGCCACTCTATACACACGGTACATTCAAGTCTGAGAGGTGGTCACAGAGTTTCATATTTGTCCTGTAGAACATCCCTTACTCCTTCAACCTGCCAGCAGTTGGCAGTGCCAGGACCTACCCTCTCTTCTTTGGGATGGCCATCTTTGCCTTTGAAGGAATCGGTGTGGTAGGTGCCATTCACAATAAGTGTACTGGATTATTGCGGCTCCAGTTAACTGGGGTCTCTTGTTTTTTTTCTCTCTACTTTAAAAGTTTTATTTTTTTTATCCAGAATTCTTTAAGTTTGACATAGCCTAACCATTACTCACTCACTTTGACTTTGATTTGGAAAGACAATAAAACAATCACTATTCCAATATTGTTTTTTGAAAGATTCTTCAAATAGTTTTTGTAGACATTCTCTTGAGATTAAATTGTCTGGAAAGGACTTCGTCAAAATAAGATATAGCACCTCAAAGGTTGTTGTATATAAAGGCATGCTTGGCATACAAATACTGTATGCATTGTTTTTGCATTTGTTATCCACAGTCATGGTTATAATAGGCTTTTTAAATAAATAATACTGTGTAACATAATGGTGTATTATGTTAAAATGAATGATGGTGATATGTGTGACAATATGATAAAACAACAATTCAACATTATTTTTTGTGATGTGATCCAAGTCTAATCTAGGAACCACAGTATATTTAATCATCAATATTAAATATACATATAAAAAAGCGGCTTGAAACACCACTGTTGTATATCGAGAGGTTCTACTGTATATCTTTTAGGTTCTCCCTCTGGAGAACAATATGCAGCATCCAGAGAGGTTTAACCAGGTGCTCTACATGGGCATGGCAGCAGTAACCTTACTGTATGTCAGCCTGGGGATCATCGGATACATCTGCTTTGGCGAGAACATTACAGGAAGCATCACACTCAACCTGCCCAACTGCTGGTGAGCTTTAGGGCATCAACCCACTGGGACAAGAGTTAAAAAAACATTTATATTACTCTTAATCACATTACATATCCTCAGGCAATAATAGACCCTCTATAACCACCAGATTTATTAAAATACATTGTATAACAACAGAACTGAAAGTGCTTTGCCTCCCCTATGCAGGACATACCAGACAGTGAAGTTGCTGTATACCTTTGGGATCTTTATAACGTTCGCACTACAGTTCTACGTTCCAGCAGGGATCCTCATCCCACCTGCGGTTGCCCGTGTCCGGGGCAACTGGAAGACGCCAGTGGACCTGCTGGTTCGCACGGCTCTTGTCCTCTTCACCTGTAAGTAACATTTCATAGCTACTTGCATTGTATCCTGCTGGATTGGGTTAAGACAGCTCCCAGTAGAATTATTATAATTGACCATTAGAACAGTGGTTCTCAAATCTGGAGGGAACTGCTACAGATCTGGGTTGCTCATTAATGCAATTGGTGCACCACAGATCAATAGGCTCCTTGCATCAAACATTACGACGTACTTCTGTTTGGAAATAGTGAAACTCACGTTTCTGGTCGTATTGTTTACATTCATTTTCATTGACTTTTTAGAGCATTACATTACACCAATATTAATGTCTTGTAAGATATTGAATACGCAACCCTTTTAGAAGCAAGTTAATAAATATTCTGACCACTACTGTGTTCCTCTTTGCACAGTGTCTTCAATGTTTAATTATACTTGAAGCCTCCATAACTTTTCCAACCCACAGAGTGAACTCGGGTAAAGGCACCTTCGCGACCAGATCTACAGCTGAAACTGGGGGTCATGTTACAGCGTATTTTTGTGGTATTTGGGCAGATATTTTAATTGTGTACCTGCTTTGCATGTTCTAAGAAACCAAAACGATATAGCCTATGGTATTCCCCGTTTTACTATGCTAGTGTGAGTTCAAATTAGGGATGTGCGTGATTAGTCTGTTAAATGGTTAAACGCTGGGACCACCGCTAGTCGGCACCATAAATACTAGATGGTTAAACATACTATTTTATTATATTATTTCTTTTTTGAAAGTAGTGGCTCAGTCTCTCCTGCACATGAAACACAAACAACAATCTGTTGAGGCTGCGAGTGGAGTTGGTAGCGCTTCATGTTCCATGCGTTCCTGGTTCCTAGCAGTAGCGAGGGAGCGGGGACAACTATATAAGCGGCAAACTTTGATGTTGAACAGTTGAAATTTGCATCGCAGCGTCATGCATTATCCAAACAAAACAGATATCAAACAAATCTGGATTCACTACCTCTCTGCTTTCGATTTAGCCATACAGTACAACGGCATTTAATATCGTTAAAAATAAAAATTCCATCAGGTTCCTGACTGTGTTCACCTTTGTTTAAAAGCCTCTGGGACTAAGCTATTTTTTTGTCCGTTTTTACTACTTCTACATTTGGGCTTATAAACAATATGTAATGTATGTGTTTGTGTATTTATATTTATGGATTCAAAAGGACCTAAGCTAATATAAGCATGCATGTTTTGTACTTGTATGGTAGTATTTCAGTGAAAAAAATTACAATATAGCAAAGAATAGCTATATTGTAAATGTAAAGCCAAATTAGAATTGGTTTGGATTTATTATTTAATTTCCATCACATACAACCATGTTCATAACAGTTAAACAAAAAATCAAATTTTCCAACCCTTTTTATACAAATGTGCATTGTTTTACATTACAATAAAGTATGAACTGAACAATTAAATAATGCACTCTTTGTGCCACCACTTATGTGTGGTTCTAGAGAAGGCGTATGACCGGGTGATACTGTGGGAGGTGCTGCGGGAGTATGGGGTAAGGGGGTCCCTTTTAAGGGCAATCCAATCCCTGTATGTCCAAAGCGAGAGCTGTGTACGGATTCTTGGTAGTAAGTCGGACTCGTTTCAGGTTAGGGGTTGGTCTCCACCAGGGCTGCGCTTCGTCACCAATCCTGTTTGTCATATTCATGGACAGGATATCGAGGCATAGTCGTGGTGGGGAGGGGTTGCGGTTCGGTAGCCTAAGGATCTCATCGCTGCTTTTTGCAGATGATTTGGTCCTGATGGCATAATCAGCCCGTGACCTCCAGTCCTCACTCGATCGGTTTGCAGCCAAGTGTGAAGCGGCTGGGATGAGGATTAGCACCGCTAAATCTGAGGCCATGGTTCTCAGTCGGAAACCGATGGAGTGCCTACTCCAGGTAGGGAATGAGTTCTTATCCCAAGTGAAGGAGTTTAAGTACCTCGGGGTCTTGTCCCGAGTGAGGGGACTATGGAGCGTGAGATTGGCCGCTATGGATTATAAGGCGCTATGGATTCAACAGACGGTAAATACATACACAAACAAAATGTTCCATAAACAGAAAACAGACTATAATGAACACATTTGTATTACGGTCGCACTGCAAAGTTACAAACAGATGACAATTTGGACCAAAACGGAACGTTCGCATTTCGGTCTAAATTGGTCATACGATAACATTCCCTATACAACTTTGTAGAGACGAATATAGATTATTTTATGGTCACACTGTTACGTTACAAAAAGATAACATTTTGGACGTAATCAGAACATTTGAAACAGTTGAAACGGTTGGAAGCTGGAACGCATAGGATACCAACTGTTTTTTGTTCAGACCAAAGCTACAGGAGAAGCAACAGGTAAATCCCCTTAGAAAAAAGTAAGGCAAATTATATTGTGGTCAAACCGTGTTTAAAGTAATGCTTTTAAGTTAATCATAATGTTTGACTTTTTAATACCATTTGTCACATTGTTAAATTAAATCAGTTGTTGTTCAGTTTATGCTAGTCGTACGGTAGTTGACTATGTGGGGAGCTATTTGTACTTGTCATTATTTACCGGTAGGCTAAAGTCTATTAAAAGTTTGGTAACACTTTAGAATAATGGTACATGAATTATCATGAAATCTGTGCATTAATATCTCATGAATCATCAGGAACTAGCATGACTTCAACATGAATCATGAATTACAATTTATTAAGCATGATCGTCATGATCATGCTTAATATATTCAGGCATTCTTCAAAAAACAATTAGTCTTTACTATTGTGGGTAACTCTACAGTTGTTGTAGGCCTACATGAACAATCATGAAACAATAATGAATTATTGAATGTATTAATTTATAAGAGAATAATAAGAGTCCCTCTAATATCATGCATGCATACATGCTAGGAAAATATATTAATGCTGGATGTCAGAACAAAGGTTTTTATCTTTAATACGATACGTTTTCAATAAACATAAAATCAATACATAGCATCAGAGTAACAGTAAAACGTTTTCATGATGCATACAATAATAATGTTTTCACACAATATTTCAAAAGAAAATACATTCAATAATACATTTTTACACCATGTCTCAGAAAGAAGTCAATTATTTCACACAATGTTTTAAAATACATAACATGGCGGTAATTATTTTCACACAGTCAACATTAAAATGTCTTACACAATGTTTTCACACAATCAATATTTCAAAAACCATAAAACGACATACGACATCATAAACGACACGAAACCTCTTGTGCACTGAGGCGTTGCGCAGTTGGAACGACTTTTTATCACACTGAATAGTATGCTGCAACACAGAGTTAATTTGTTACATCAGGATTCCCCACAGTTTTCAACAAGGTTAAACATATTGTCAAAATTTACACTGACAGCGTTCTCATACGTCTGTGTAATCCATTTAGCTTTTAACATGGTCTTATCCCCTCTGGTGGTGTATGCATAACTTTTAGGACCGGATGAGACCCAGGAATGAATACCATCACCTGATAACTTGTAATCGATCCGTGATCCGTAAGATCACCTAATAGATTACCGAGTGGTAGGGTGACATCATCGCCCTGTTTGGTTATATACACAAGTCTGTGTCATGGTATAGCACACGCTCACCCAATTTCTCCAAAGCATCGAGCAACATTAACCATTCATATGATGTAGTGAATGACGCTATGAACACATTAAAATTACCCGGGAGTGTAAGATATGCTTTGTTGTATTGCCATTGGATCATAACTACATCATCAGAGAGAAATGTAAAATGTTTCACTAGGTACTTATTGGTAAATAGGTACTGGAAAAACAGCTGTGGATCACTAACTAGTGTGACGGTTGTTAAATGACAATGTTACGCTAGTTTACCCAATAAAGCATTCAAAAAAAGCTTTGGAACATGTCGTTTGGCTAGATTGAGAATGATTTTAGTCACGTCTAGCAACACCCCCTGCTTCTCGTGATACTCCCGGATGTAGGCCTGCTTATCAGCTTCTGTGTGTATAGTGGTAGGGTAGTCACTCGATTCCTGTTTACCACGGATGAAGCTCTTCACGTACGCCTGAAAGATATTTTTACTCTTTTTATCAAAATGCCATACCTCTATTATTTTAGACATAGTGTACCCCCGGTCTAGAGCTCTGTGTATTTCAGGGGTGGTCCATATGCCATGCAGAGCTCATTCTTCATCGTTGTGGCTGCAGGACTCTGTCTGGTTATTCTGATCTGTGCATGTGTGACACAGGGTGAATACTAGTTTAGCAGTGGTGGTTTTGAACGGCAGAACTGGAAAAACAGACCTGTAAGGGGTGATATAACCCCTTGAATAAAGCCATAGTAGCTGCATTCATCAGCGAAGTTGTCTGTTATGATGTGGGGGTGGCCTAGAGGATAATCAAACGTCATGTTACAGTATGGATACAGACTTGTAAAATCCACAGTGAATTGTCATCATCTCGGGCTGTGTAACGAAGCTGAATAGAACCTGAATAGAACCCTGCCCCCATACAGACTGGCACATGGATTGAATCATTCAGGAGCACTGTAATTGTTCAGAAACGTTTGTATGTTGATATTAGCCTTTTTAACCGCATTCCACTCATGTTCCCACATTGTCACTAGGTTTAAGTTATACCTTATAACACGTCGGCGCGGTACATCTCCGAATGGGAGCTGTGTGAGAGGGCATATGTCTGCAGGGTGGTGGCATGTTTCACAACCATGAAAATAGCACTCATTGTATTCGAACCCAGTGTTAGACACCTCCGAGTAGCCATCCAGATGGTAGACGCCGAACTGTTTTTCACCCGTTAAGGGCGTGTTGTATGAAACAATGCGTTGACTGGCGCACCTACTCGAGCCATTGAATGCTATCATGTGAATGCGACTTGTATTGTATTGTAATTATCCGGTGGTGGTATAGCTATGCTGTCTTTTTCTAGAAAGCATGTTCTGAACACCTTCATACTAGCAGATGCTATAGTGATGCAACTAAGCGGGTCTACCCCGTTTCCCGCTTTAATTTCCTCCTGAAATTTGAGACAGCCTGTTCTCAGAATAGCTGTGTCGTTCATACAGTAGTGGTATGACTCCTTCCGGAAATCGAACGTTTTACCCTGCGTAGTGGCGTACCACGCATCAAAGGTTTGTCTATCCTGTACTGACATATGCTCTAAGCCGTAAGCAGCCGCTTCGGGGTAGGGGCCTACATAGTCCAACGTTGTCGCAGAGCTAAATTTGTGTGGAATATACCCTTTAGCACTATTCTGAAAGCCTAATGCTGCGGGAATTTTGGCTAACCTGAGGACCCGGGGACAGGATGGAGTGTTTGGCTCCCAGCCGGAAGGTCATGGGTTCGAACCACGGTGTTGACCTACCTGTAAGCATGCTAGAGCAAGATGCCTAACCCCCTACCCCCCAACTGATCCCGGTGGTTGGTTGCACCTTGCATGGCAGCAATCACCATCGGTGTATGAATGTGTTTTTGTGAATGGGTGAATGTGAGGCAAAATACTGTAAAGCGCTTTGGATAAAAGTGCTATATAAAAGCAGTCCATTCACCATTTTACCATTTAACCCCATGATAAGAAAGCTGTACGAATCGATATAGCGGTTTGTATGCCCCATCGACAAACTAGAATTTTTGACCCCACAGATGCATCTGTTCCGTGTTGGTTTGAGTTGATTCGACTGTGTAAAGCCGAATCATTAAACTACTCAGGAAATATTGTCCCTCACCTCCTCGACACGTTAGAGCAATGCAATGTTTATTAATTAAGAGTAAATTACATATAGCCTCACAAGTGCCGTTGGTACGAAGCAGAGAAATGGCTCTGGTGCAAAGCAGGTAGAAATCACTCAGGGTTCGGCAGTGTATAAAAGCGGAGAAAAAAAAACTCTGAAAATGATTCCCTTTTTAACCTTACTCTGTCTTACATATTGATATCCCAGGTGCCCTTGCAGTGTTGATCCCAGAGCTGGACCTCGTCATCTCATTGGTTGGTTCCGTCAGCAGCAGTTTTCTGGCACTCATTTTCCCACCCTTGCTTGAGATCGCCACCTTCCACTCTGAGGGCCTGCCACCATGGGTAACAACCAAAAACATCATCATAAGCCTGGTGGGGTTGATCGGCTTTGTCACGGGAACCTACATCGCCATCGTGGAGATTGTCACCCGTAGCAACCAAAAACACACATGAGTCTTTTGTTTCCATGGTTCAGTGAAACTGTTTTGGAACTGCTGGAAGGCACCTAGCTCACTGCATAGTGGGCTGTTTTTCCCCTCTTTCCTCTAGTGCTGCTGGCTCTGTTTGTCTACTGTTGCCATACATCTGTTCATTGTGTATGTGAAGCTTTTTGTAGTAATGTGATGGTAAATGTTCTATCCAAGCACTGTAAATCTCATTTAGAGTGCTTGGAGCAGTATCGTAGACTCACGGTGTTCCGGACAGAATCGGACGTGCAGCGCACTTTAAACGAGAACCAATGAAGCTACGGTTAATGTGATTGCATCACAGTTGCCAGAAAGGGCTTGGCAACATTTTCAGCTTTGATTGACCTGCTGTTTTGTATTTGTTGAATTATAGAACATTGACTGCGTCCACCACTGTATGGAACACCATGACCAGCTCACAGTGTTTCGTTTTTGTATTCAAACACTGTACCAGTTTATTCTTAGGAATATTCATGGATTGCACTTTCCAATGGTTTATCCAACATGCAGTATTTTAACATGTTTTACTGACAACCATAAACATAAAACACTTGCACGTTACTTATACTACATTATAATACATTGTTTGATATAATTTATGACATGTTCAATTCATGACACTTTTTATGCAGTATGATTTGCGTTGAAAACCATCACCTAATTATACATATTTTTCACAAAAACAAAGTTTTTGTATGGAATTATATGTTTGATAAATACTTTGATGTGTTTTTCTTAAATTTAAACGTATGTAAGTTGACCAAAATAAGCTATATAAAGCTTTTACCCGTATGGACTGGTCCATCCCATAGAACTCCATTCAAAATTTCTCTCCCGTTGCCATTCTTAAAGCCTGCTGGGCGGAGCTTTAGTACTAACTGAGATCCTGTCTAAGCTAAATGTCTGGTGGTAGTCAATCTGATTTGGCTGGAAGCAGGAGAAAACACACTAACAGTACTTATAATTTTCTGTGATGAGTTTTACATTAAGTGTACGGAACTCTGTGAGTAAAAGTCAAACGGAACACTGAGTCTACGGTAGAGCAGTGTTTTCCCAACCCTGGTCCTGGGGACCCACAATTTTAGATGCCACCCTGTTCTGTCTTGCATCTTAAACCAGCCCAGTCTCATGAGATCGACGTCAAACAGTGACGCTTACGCAAAAGGGTTATACATCACAATAAGACAAATGCAAATTTCGTCAATATACTGACGTATCACAATTTCGTCAAATGTTCGTCAAATTTTCTAGCTAAAACTCGTCTGTTCTAGGTACATTTAATTGTAAACTGAAACGTCAAAATGGCGACGAATAATAGCAAGAGTAGGCCTATATATTTTAATTTTAATGGTGACTAAAATCTATGGTTAAATACCGTATAGAAATATTTGAAAATGTCCCCAAATGTAATCGCACTTGCCATTGGGTTGGTGGGTGTAGCGGTATCATCGAAATATGGAAAAATTGCCCGATACATGAGCTGGCGCTATTGCGATCAGGATTGCCCAAATGGGGCCCGGCTCTACGCAAAAGAGTTTATAATAATTATTTTTGATTGTCAGCCATTTCGCCCCCGAAGGTGATAGAGAGAACGGGGGCAGGTCCCCTTGTTCACACAAGACTGCTCTACAAGAAATATGAACCAACTCAGATGTCAGATTTGAGGAGTTGGAGAGACCCCTGAAATACCTACATGATATAAACTCAGCAAAAAAAAGAAACGTCCCTTTTTCAGGACTGTGTATTTCAAAAATAATGTTGTAAAAATCCAAATAATTTTACAGATCTTTATTGTAAAGGGTTAAACAATGTTTTCCATGTATGTTCAATTAACCATAATCAATTAATTAGCATGCACCTGTGGAACGGTTGTTAAGACATTAACAGCTTACAGAGAGTAGACATTCAAGGTCACAGTTCTAAAAACGCAGGACACTAAAGATACTTTTCTACTGACTGTGAAAAACACCAAAAGATGCCCAGGGTCCCAGCTCATCTGCGTGAACGTGCATTAGGCATGCTGCAGGAAGGCATGAGGACTGCTGATG
>JAODUE010062147.1:0-16570 GCA_027564755.1 Amblyopsis hoosieri | reverse complement strand
CAATGACAGGTGTTCTTTGAAGGACTGTGTCGTACTGTCCTTCTGGATGTGTGGGGTGTAGTTTCTTGGATGGGGGTGGAGTGGAGCTTTATGCGAGAGTTCTCTGGGCGTCTTTATGCTTGGTTAAGGTCCCAGTCTTCTTCCTGGGTGTAGAGGCCCACTTGCATCTGGTACTGGGGAGGTCAGTGGCAGTGGGGGATGTGAATAAGCTCCATTTGGCGGTCCTCTTGAGCCCCCTCTGCCTCGTGGGCAACCGTGACCTTGGTTTGGCCCTCCTCTTCCCCTTCTTCGTTGGAATCCATCGGGGCGTTTAACCAAAGGGTTGTGGGGGCATTCACGAATCCAATGGTAAGGGTCTTGGCAGATGAAACACCCTGTTCGTCGCTGGACATGGCATGCCTTGTCTCATAGGCAGTCTTGGTTGTAGTCTGTGTCCCCAGTAATTATAGGGATTTATGTCCATGTGCTGATGAGGGGGAGTGGTCGATGGGGTTTGGGAAGGGACAGGAAGTACAACCATTAGTTTCTTTGATTGCTTCACATTGTGGGCTTGGCCTCCTTTTTCCGCCACTTGCATCTTGAGAAGACGTTTGGTGAGAACCTTGACTTCCTCTTCATCTTGTTGTTTCTCTCGCTGGTGTAAGGACAGGCTGTTGCTAGACTCTGAATCAGAGTAGTAGCCTGAATGGTGACCTCTGGGTTCCGGTGGGTATTGTCTCTCATGTTGTACAGGTGAGTCTTTTTCTTGGAAGGGGGCGTGTCTTTGGTGTAGACCTTCAGTAGTCAATTGAATAGACCTCTCCAGAATCTCTGCTGCAGGAAGTGTCATTTCTCTCACTTCATTGAGGAGGACATTCTTTTCAAATGCTGTGGTTTCTGGCTGGTCTTTGACATCAAGTGCTCCTCCACAGATCTCCAGCATTCCTCTTTTTACTTCCAACAGAGGGGCTTGAATTGGAGGGCTTGCAATGTTGTATTCAGGCGGGGGAGGGGAGCTTGTGATCAGTGGATTTAGTTTTTCGTATGGCTGGGTTGAACCGGCCTGCCATGTGTTGTATGACCCAGTCAGGTGGAGCAGGGCTCGGTGGGTGAGGCACAGCCTTTTGTCTGCTTCGTGGAGCTCTTCCTTCTTTGCACCCCTTCTAGGATTTCCTCGTTGCTGGTAGGCGTGCAAGGCCTCTTGGTATTTCTGGTGTTCGTAATTCTTGATGGCTTGTCTTTGGTTTAAGTCACATCCTGGTTCGTCATCAGCAGATAGCAAGCCTATTGTCTGCCAGTGATTCATGAGTTGGGTGGCTCTTGCAGTTTCCTTCACTCTGTCTTTGGGAGTGGTGGTCTCTTGAGTTCTATTTATTAATTTTAATAAAAAAAAAACGCACAGTGCCAGGGACTGGGGATGGGGATTTCTGATCTGCCATAATGTTCAGTGTCCTATATCAGTACTATGTGTATAAGTGTGTAATAAAGAATATATATGTTAATAGAAAATAATGTAAAAAAATATAAATAAAAAATTAAAAAATCGTATGATTTTGTCACCCGCTATATTGTCCCACTCCACTATATGAGGTAATAAGCATGTATTCACAATACTATCAAATCACACTGCAATTGATAAGGCATCTGTGCTTATACTGGCTATGGTGTTTTAGTAGTATGTGCAAATCGACTATATTTATATTTATGCTAAGGCAAAAGTACACCAAGAGGGCCGTTTCATTCACGCGCAGACACGACCGCACACATACAGGTAAGCACGCTCACACACCCTCAGACACTCACAGACCCGCGTATCCTCCCCCAATGGACAATGGCACAGCGAGAAAGCTAGTTTGAACTGGTTTGGTTCTTTGTTTAAGAAAGGGGGAAGGTAGACAAACAGCCTCCCACGCCTTAAACTTGTTAAAAATAATTAAAAGACAGTCTCCTACTCCTTACACTGTTTACAATAAATATGGCTATATCTACACACACATAGGGCTTCAACCTGTATAACGCGACATAAATGAAAGACTAGGGCTACGACCTGTATTAAGACATAAATGCAAGACTAGGGCTATGACCTGTATTACGACATAAATGTATGAATGAGGCTTCGACTCAAACAAAGTCAGGGCTACGACCTGTATTTCGCGAAAATAAATAACAAATTGCAACTTTGGACTCATCACCACATGTGACAGCAACAGTATCACTAATAAGTTAACTTACCTGGGGCCTCGTGTTCAAATAATACTTGTACCTAATTCTCTATACTAATCCTATACAGATTTGTTGAAACAGGTTCTGTTTTTACCTTGCTGTGGTGGGACCCCATACAAGTATTTGTTGAAACAAGGCCTCAGATGCACGGCAAGTCCTCACACGATTTTGGAAATCCTCACGATGTTTTGCCGGCTAATGCCCGCATTCTCCGCCATTTTGTCGTGATCTAAATTAACCGGCAGGAATGATGACACCCACACGTAGACTTCTAATAATATAGCTTGTATTAACAAAATGCAATGATGAATCCAAAGTTATAAGTTGTCATGGCCGTGGTCTGAAACACAACCTCACAGCAACGCAAGGCCCGTGAGACTGCAAATCAGATCAGGTAATACCTCTTCCTGCCCCTTATATAGCCTATACTTTCGGCTTCCGTTAACACCTTGTCTGATATAATTGTATACATCGCCCTCTATTGGCCAGGAGGTGAGTAGTAATAACATTGTAATCGTAAATATACAAGTAGGGTGTGGTTTGTACACGTACAAAATCATAGAAGGAAAATGAACAGATAATAAAAGCATAACAAATAAAGTAACATTTTATACTCTCACATGTCCCCTAATCTTTCGGGTTGTTAAACCGAAACTGTGCATCACTTCTCTCTGTCTACATGCTACCTAAATCAAGGCGGTGTACCGTAGGCTACGCACTTGGCGCGCCATAGGATTTTGATCTTGCGCTATTTAATATGCTTTATTTAATATGCTTAATTTAATAATTAATTAATATTTTCCATCTGATATTTTGGCCCAACACTTGCCGGACAAAGATACACGTGATTGCCAGTAGGCCTACTAAACAGGTAGAAAGCCTAGATGTTGCACAATTGTCTCACCACAGACTGAGATCACTTTGTCTATAAATGACCCAGAATCACACTATTTTGGAAGCTCTGCACTTGACCATTCAAAACAAAAACAAAAAAATGGCGATAATATCGCAGAACGCGGTATTGGGCCACCCTTAATCATCGCAAGGACATTTTCTTCACCGTGACAGCCCTAGATAAGTTCTATATTTTTTTAAAGATTTTTATAGCTTTCAGTGTGGCAAATTTTGCTCTAGCCAAGTTTACTTCTGATTTACAATGATTGTATGTGGGGAAATGACACTCAATGCCACATAATGTCATGTGACGAAACTTGAAACAGAACAACACTTTAAGTGTATACATTTTCTCTAAACCTAAAAGGCAGTTTAAAAATGTTATTATACACTTAAATGCTTACAATTGTTACGACCTGGCTCATGGGCCGTAAACGAAAAAACCAAACATACCAAACACTTAACTAACAAACAGAATAACATAGAATTAGGTGTGAATATCTGTAGGTGTAAGTACTGAATATATGTGGTGCCTGTGGCATGCTAACCAAACTAAGAAACTAACCAAACTAAGACACTAACCAACAACAACATGTGTCGTGCCAGGAGAGTCACACAGACAGTGTGCTGGAACACACCTATATATGATTGACATCCCCAGGTGCTCTTAGTTAGCCTAATTAGGGCCAACCCAGCCAATAAGAACAACCGGCCTGCCGAAACAAGGCAGGGCCGTCACACAATGTACACATGGCAGTTGATTATGTTCACATGAATTATGTTTCTATTCACTTAGAGGGCAAGACAGGCATGATGTGATATGACCTTAATGACCCCCACTCCGCTGCACATTATCCTTCTAGCCAAATAGAAAACTGCAGTGGGTCCTTTAAAATTGGTGTGAATTACACTCCCATTTACTAACAATGATCAATGTTTAAAAATAGTTATAAAACAAATATAGACTATCAAACATATACAGTATATAATTAAAGTATGGTAAAAAAAAAAAACTAGGTTGTGGCAGCTGTTTATACGTTTACTTCAAATGACTTTAAGGTTTGCATGAATGTAGGAAAATCTGAATGACCATGTTTAACTTTTAGATATTAGTAACCCTACCAATTCACCAAGATGCACAATAAAGTGTATAAATACATAATTAGACATGACAATGACTGAAATAGCCATTTTAGGTACAGTACTGTATCTCTCCCACCAGATGGTGCTATATATGCACCTAGTATGCCTCTGTATAAAACAAACATGCAGTATAGATTACTGCCACCCTAAAACATCAGACATTATAACATACTGTACATAGGCTACAGTATCTTTAATTCTGCCATACAAAGGCCATGATCAGCCGGACTTTAAATAAAATATCATTAACAATAATAATTATAACCAATAACATGTACAGTCTAACAGCACACTCTCCTGCTGTTGTGTAGACATGAACTGTTACAGTTGCGTTAGATTTGTATTTAAACAATTAACAACCTGCATATGATATAATATATCATATGAAAATAAAATTAATGGTCATGCCTACTATGACATTGCTTATATGAAACTATTATCGCGCAGCAATGTCTTCAGAAAAGACAACAATGCATAAAGACTGTTTGACATGTGACTGCCTGTCTGTTAACAGCATTCTGTGGATGCAGTGAATGCAGGTGTAAGTCCCATAGGGGATACATCCTACAACTCCAGCCACTGGGACTTGGGCAGTGCCTTTTTCTTTGCTGGAACAGTCATCACCACTATAGGTACTAGTGGGTTTTTTATGTAGAACACACATTACAAGCTAAAATAGACTTTGTTGGAACAGTCACCACCACTATAGGTAGCTAGTGCTAATGTAGAACACACATTACAAGCTAAAATAGACTTTGTTGGAACAGTCACCACCACTAGGTAGGTAGTGATAATGTAGAACACACATTACAAGCTAAAATTAACATAGTTAAAATGTTGAGCGCTATAAATTAATCGCGGCATGAAACATTATATAGGCTAATCAAGAGGTCTCTGACATGATTTGTCAATTTCCATGATTTGGTAATACTGTAATGTTTTCACTATTCTACATTTAAAAGCTTACATTCATTCTACTGTATTCGTTGAAATATTATTTCAACATTATAAATATAGACAACTTGCATTTTTATAACTTAAGCAAACACAATGCTATCCTATAGTTGTATCGTAAAGAAAAACACCTGTAGGACAATATATTCCTCAATAATATTTCATAATTGTCATGTAGTTAACTCTGTATTGTGTGGTGTCACATAATGAAATAAGTAAATTAGGATGTATTTAGTTTGCCATATGCAACAACATGGATATGCCATATTGAATGTTTGTCTTCCTCTTCCCTTGTCTATTCTAGGGTATGGTAACATTGCCCCAAGCACCGAAGGAGGAAAAATCTTCTGTATACTGTATGCAATATTTGGCATTCCACTTTTTGGATTCCTCCTTGCTGGGGTTGGTGATCAGCTAGGAACAATCTTTGTCAAAAGTATTGCTAAGGTGGAGAAAATATTCCGGGTATGTTGATAACGTCTCACACAAATCCCTAGATTAAGATCAGCATATCTATTTGTAACTAAATGAATGTGGTGATGTATAAAATAGTATGACTTGTTTAGAGGGTTTGGCATTTTACACTATTTGACCCAACGGCGGATTTTAAGTGAACTAATATTTTTTCAAAATGGCTTCAAGCACACACATACAGTATTTATATCATAGCTTATTGCAGTCTGTTAAATATCATTAGTGGCGAACGTCCTTCAGTTAATTGTCACCATGTCTTTTCTGTGCTTTTCTCACAACACCATGATATTGCTAAAATACTAGCTAAAATGCATTCAACACCCTGATAATGCTCTTAGAGCAATATATGCTTAGTCTGTCCATTTACATGTGTATGTATCATGTATTTATGTATGTATGTGTCAATGTGTGTTTGTTACTTCCACTTTTAGCACAAACATAAACAAATCAGTCAGACTAAAATCCGTGTGGCCTCCACCCTCCTCTTCATCATGGCCGGCTGCATCCTCTTTGTCACCATCCCAGCAGTCATCTTCAAACATATTGAAGGCTGGACAGCACTGGAGGCCATTTACTTTGTGGTCATCACTCTTACTACTGTTGGAATAGGTGACTATGTTGCAGGTGAGAGCTGGCTGAGGCTGCTGGTGTTTGCACTCTAGTGCAGTCCTGGTTACTCATACACATTTGACTGTAAGATAACATTCATCGCATCTCCTATCAATCAAAGGTCATGTTGACAGGCTAGTGAAGAGCTAGGTTCATACAGTATGTTTAAAGGATATGTTCACTTTTTCAACTCAGATTGTGGCATCATTTAGGCTTTAGCACAACCCTACTTATAGCTTCTAGTATTGATAAAAGTAATGTTTCTTAATAGCAGGGTTCCTATGCAGTATGGAAAATTATAGAATTTATTTGAGTAAATTCCAGGCCTGGATATGTATTGAAAAAGGACAAGAGCGTAAAAAAACTTGACGACATCAGCAACCAAATTAATTTACAATAAAATGTGCCAATATATATTTTTTTGTTTTTGTGTTAATTGATTTGTAAAATATACCGTGAAGTTTGGACATTTTATTCTGGAAAAGTATGTACATTGTACATGGAACATTAATAGAAATCATGTGTAGGCTTACTATGCAATGTAATGGGCAATTGTTTAAGGTGTCAATAACCTTTTCAGAAATAGATCATTTGAATTTAATCAAACATGAAATAGGAAGTTGTGAGCAGGAAGCAATCTGTTTTTTTAAATATTTGCATATTCCAGAGAGACATGCCTATTATACTGAGTTCTGTTAAGGCATTTTAAAGGCTTACTGGTGCTGCTCACTAATGGCCCTAATGGTGATAACCCATCCATTGTTTGTGTGCTACGTTGAAAACCTTTGCATACACAGCCACAGCATGTCTGCCAAGCTAATGTAGTACAGTAGTAGCCAAGCCAGTGTCAGAGATGTGGGTTTCAAGTCAATTCTTGATACTAAAAGCTATCTGTGCAGTTGGACTAAGGACAATTAGAAAGGGAAAAAAGTTAGACTATCCTTTAAGTTTTAAGTTACACTGTGGGAATACATACTCATGTTACATTATCATATTATACATTCTGTATATATAAATAACAAGATTGGTCTATTGATTTATCTCGTAAACACCATACTGTATTATGTTTGTAAACTATATATAAAGCCGTAAGACATTGGATATGTGATAACATCCCAATTTTAGATACAGGCATACAACTGTACAGTTATGTAGCTGTTGCTTGAGAAGGGCAATAGCTACATACAAACTTGGCCAGTGTAAACATAAGTGTCTGTAGAGTGCTGCAAATTGATATATATTTTAAATCATTTTTATTTTTTCTGATACAGGAGGAGACCGAAAGATTGTGTATCGTAAGTGGTACAGGCCACTGGTATGGTTCTGGATCTTGGTTGGTTTGGCCTATTTTGCTGCAGTACTGAGCATGATTGGTGATTGGCTAAGGGTCCTGTCTAAGAAGACTAAAGAAGAGGTACATAGAGGTTTATATTTCTGTTTTTTGTGCTATGCTTCCTGTATCGATAAAGTCACCATAAAAGTACATATTTATCTTTATTTAGAGAATTATTGTTGGACCCTAACCTTAACCTTGGGAATGTTTACTAGTTTTCTCTAATTTAATAACCTATGTGGTGGGTTGTAGTGTGGTGGGTTGTAAAATAAAAATTAGTCAGATAACCGATATCAGTGTTGGTGAAATACTTCCACACATCTTCACTTTTTAGCCAACATCAGCCAATGCCATTGCCAAATGTAATTTGCCAATAAGTCAGCTGCAGTCAACGAAGCGAATATTGGCCAATACCGGTGTACTAAAGATATATTGGTGCATCTCTAGAGGGTTGTGTGTGTGTAATGCTTTTTCTATAATGTTAATGGACTGCTAAGCATTTTCATAGCCTAAAAAAAAAAAAAAGAGACACCATATAATAATAGCGCTTTTCCACTGCTGGTTTCCAGCTCGACTCTACTCGCCTCGCCTCTAGATTTAGGGAGCTAGATTTAAGGAGCTTTACCATTGCATATTATCGGTTCTACTCGACTCTACTCGCCACAGGTCTTTTTCTACTGCAGATACTACCCACTCAATTGTACCTGGTCGACATAGCGACGGTGCTGTTCGAACCACTCCTGCAGTAGATCGGTAGGCGTTCTATTTCGTATAGGCTTCACCCTTTAAAGCTATCGTTAGTGGGTTTATCCCTCGCGTATGCGCAGCATCGAAAAAACTTTAGTCCACGCCCGTCCCACTTGGCGGTCTCGCCTCGAGTATAAATAGGATCGAGACACCAGCGTCTTACTGAAAAGATATTTTCAACTATAAGCGCTCTACTGCCGCACATAAAAGGCTCAGAAAAAATAGCTTTTTCTCTCGACTGCTGCATGCAGTCACACACGCTCTATTCTTATTGGGACAAATTGAAAAAAGACGCTGGCGCACAGAAAAAAGCTCTATGTGGACACGGGGCATGTACGACTTTGTACTACAGTTCCAGCCAGTCAAAAGTTGGGGGTGCTGCAGCGCCCTCAGCACCCACCTTACCGCGCCCCTGGATCGAGACCGTTCAATCGGCTCCCAATTTTCTTCAGCGCTTTTGCAAGCACTTCTATGAAGAACTTCATAGCACTTTTTCCAGGCGCGTTAGAACTGTTATGCTCCGCCGTGTAGCGTTTTGCAAAGTCATGATGGCCTCAGGTCACGTTGTGGTCCCCCTGGGTTTCCTCCACATGAGGAGGCTACAGCGATGGTTCATTTGCCTGCGCGTCGACCCCATGCGGCAGAAGAGACGCATGATCATCGTCCCTCCCTCGGTAGGCTCCGATTTGGCCTACACCTGCTGGCCTACACCAGCACAAGGTAGGTAGCTTACCCTACTTTTGCCCAATGGATAAGCAAAAAAGGCGAGGCGAGTTGAGCTGGTACCACGCAGTGGAAAAGCTCCCAAAGTGAGTAGAGGTGAGGCGAGTTGAGCTAGTAGCAGCAGTGGAAAAGCGCCATAATATTGTCCTTTTTTTTTTAGACAGGTCTAAGTCAATGTAAATAAGCCTTCAAAGCCACATTAGATTTCTGTGACGCATTTATGTGCTGCAGTATGTGTAATTAAAGGTGGTGTCATGGATTGTAAGATTTTTGAGACACTTTTTGTCAAACAAAGCGAATATCTGCTAGGAAACACAAACAAAGTGGTGCAGACCGCACCACACAAGTATCCTGGCTTTGGCAGTGTGTGGAGCGGAGTTTCCGAAGGAGCACGCTATGGCATTGAATGGAGAGGTGTTTTGTTTTGATCGAGTTCAAAAAGTCTTTCTCCAGCATCTCTGACTCCACCTTTAACCATGTGCTGCATGCAGGACACTACGTGCATGCAGTGTATAATTGCCGAGTGTATTGTCCCAGGTGGGGGAGATCAAAGCCCATGCGGCAGAGTGGAAGGCGAACGTGCGCGCTGAGTTCCGGGAGACGCGGCGGCGTATGAGCGTGGAGGTCCACGACAAGCTGCAGCGGGCCGCCACCATCCGCAGCATGGAGCGGCGGCAGCTGGGCCTGGACCAGCGTGCCGTGTCCCTGGACATGCTCTCCCCGGAGCGGCGCGCCGTCTTCAGCAGCCTGGAGGCCAGCCGCTACCAGACCTCCTCCCAGGAGAGCATCGACACAAAGCTGAACAACCTGCGGCTGCGCGGGGCCGAGCAGTGCGAGCAGTCGGCCCACCAGACCACGTCCGAGGACAACATCTTCAACCGCCTGGGCTCGGTCACCAAGCTGACCAAACGCAACCGCAGCCGGGAGCTGAAGAAAAACATCCCTAGTGAGACGCAACGCCCCCACAGCGAGGCCTTCGGCTACAGCTCCCCCCCGCTGGAAGACGGCAAGAGGAAGGACGACGTGGAAGACCATGAAGAGAATGAGTGCAACACCAGTCTGTGTGATTACCCTCTGTTTGTGGAGGTGTGCAAGCCCCACAATGGCTTCTCACACGCACCCACCAAAGAGAGAGAGAACGAGCAAACACTTGAAGATCAACAGCTGCATATTCACATAGACCCATAGAAAAAGGAGAGTTTAATGATCGCCATTACGTGCCTTATATTTCTCTCATTCCTCAGTATGGATATGTTCACCTTTTTTCTATTAAAATGTTGTCATACACAGTGTAACAAATCCCCACTGATGATTATAGGACAGCAACACTGTCCTTCTCACTGACACTAGCTGGGTTTACATGGACACTATTTTACTTTTCGAATGGAATCTTTCCGATTGAAGATTTCAGGTTACCTGTTTACATGACATGTCATCTAATCGGGCATGGTGTTTACATGCTGCGTTGCAATTTATCGAAATAGATGTTAAACATGCACACATTATAGCTTGGTCATGTAGCATGTCCCGCTAGCAAAAAGGCTAAAACCAGCTAGCATCTAGATGAAGTCACGTCGGAAAAGTGAGGCTATTTGTGTGACTGGTGGAGAGACGAAGTCTCAAGCTCCTATTCAGTTATTTGCGCATCACATTTGTTTTGTCCAGACTTTGTAAAGTGGCTATGCAGAATAGCCTACCGGTGTCACACAACACAACAGTAGCGTAAAACGGGGCATGCGCAGAAGAACGCAACCAGGAAGTTTTCGTTCAACAGTTTTTGTGGTAGAATTCTTGTTCAATCGGGTTATGGAACTGCACTACTCTGCTTTAGAATTACATTTCAATCAGGTTCGGCCTTTCTCTTCCGATTGAGGTTTATATGGAGCATTGTTTTTCGTGTTGGGCTTTTAACCCGATTCCAATCGGAAGAATAGGGTCCATGTAGATACAGCTAATGATGAATCTCCATTTAAAAAACAGGAACCTCAGTCAGACATGTCTTTCTACCAGGTAACTAAAATAACAGTCAAAGTAAAACTAATATAACCTACTGTATTGTAGCAAATGTTACAGATCTGAGTTTTGTAATGCAGACAGGTCTGTCAGTGTATACTATTTATTTATTTATTAATTTATTAAAGGGGAGTTATCATAATACTTTAATTCTTGGAGGCTTAAACCATTTAGAACTCCATTATAAGCACTGTGACAAATGTTAACACCACTCTGCCCCTTCTGGCCAATAAATACACACTACCCCTTTAAGCAGGGCTTAAACTGTGTCACTTGTCCACTCTGTATGTATTGCTTTCTTGGCAGTGTCATTGAAGTAAACAATATGAATGTAATATTTAATTTGGTATTCTGAAATGTTTAAGCCACTCGTGAAGGATAATATTGTTAAGAGAATGAATTAAAACATACATATAAACTATTAGTAGTATTCATATTCCATTGCAGAGATTTGAAAAGCTACTGGTGAGTGAATAATACCAAAGCAATGTTGACCCTGTTGCTAAATGTTAAAGGTACACACCTCAATGTGTGCCCTTGTGGTTAACCAGTGGTACATCCATGCTATTTAGTATTGGTTTGAATGGACAGTGCATATGAGTGTCTTGCAGTCTTTTCTGCTCCTCTTCAACATATACAGTGAGCAGGTGCAGGAGTGTGAGTTGGTCAAACGCTATTGAGGAGTGTAACTTTATATCAAGTGTGTTTTTTTTTTTTTTCTGGCATTTGGATGCAAAAAATAATTTTAATTTAAAGTGAGTTACATTTATATATTTTTTTTTAAGTCTAATTTTGTCTGCATTGGCCCCAGACCTGTTGTCTAGATAGATCATAACCACTTTATATAAAACCTATTTTATATATCTCAGGGCTTGTTCTGTCAATTGTCATACTGTGTTCACACATTCAAAAGACATGGGGATTTATCTGTAATTGTACTCTTTGACATAAAGAGGCAATTTATGACAAATTAATGGAAGATAAGCCATTCGACATGAGGGGAACTTCCCACTAGTATGTAAAGAATGGAACAGTGTTGAGATTAGAAGCAGAAGAATGCTTTATTGTGAAACAAATCTGTTGTGTAGTGAACAAATAGTTGGTGTATACACCAGTGTCTATGAGAATATATGATTTTACTCACAGCATAACTCCATGTATATCTGTGTGCCCCTGTCTGAATTACAATGCAGCAAAGGACTATCAATGTGTGTCTTGAAAACTAAAGAATTACAACAACAACAAAAAAGAATTAAATCTTAATAGAAAAAATGAAGACTTGAAAAAGAGCATGCTACTGTATATTTAAAAGATGTTATGGTGTATATGGTATTGATTGTATACACATGCTTCAGAAGACCTAATTATAGCTTTGTTTTATTAACTACAGCACATGCAGTACATGCTCAGTATTTGGACATTGTTCACAGCGACCCTTACACTAGATGTAGTGATTGCCTTTTGGAAATAAAGATGTTTATTGGCACGCTTCAGTTGATTTAATAAATTCAATCTCAGTACAATTAGTTTTTAAGAAAGACCTATCTACAGTAAGGAAGGTAACAACACAATATATATAAAAATGGCTGAACTAAGACATTTTTCATACACATTTGATGCAAAGAGTTTTCTGTAACATACTGTAACTAGATCTAGAGGTTTAGAGAGCTTTACATACTGCATGCTGTAACTAATATATTGTTTTATTTAATATCAGCAAATCAGTTTATAATATTCTATCAGCAAAGCAAAGTAAAGGAGTTTGACACTTTTAAGGCACTGAGGACCCCGATAAAGATCTACTACATTTTAATATTCAAATTTGTTGTCCACTTGATGTGTGTACACCTTACGTCTGTATTTCGGTGGAACTGATGCAAAGAGGAGGTCAATAAAGGTGAGTAGTTCTATTGAACTTTGAGCAAGAATTTATAGAAAGGAATCAATCATTCTTATGTTTCCGATCAGACATTTGATTGTACATTTCATATTTTAATAAGACTTGCTATTTTTGTATTCATAATTTTGAACATGTCAGCATATAGCAGAAATTGTATTTGCCCCGTTACCATTAAATCACCCAACCAGGCAAAAAAGTAATTTACTATTTTTCTCAAATGTATATATGTAGCAGAACTGACGTGACAAGGCAGGTGCAAAATAAAAATAGGTTTAATGTCAAACTATACAACGAGGATACAAAACAGAAACACAACTAGCCTTAGCGTGATACAAACAATAACCCGCAATGGGTGAAAGCAAATGAACAGTATATGAAGACGGGAGTAATCATCGAACGAGGAACAGGTGTGGGAGGCCCTGATTGCCACCTGTGGCAGATCGGCTATCAGTACTCTGGGAACGGCGCGCGGGAGCGCGCCACACCAGAGGGCGCGGGCCCGCCGCGGGACGTCGGCGTGACAGTATAGTAATCTGACTCAAAACATAACATTTTCAGATACTTCTATGTAAGATAAGTGGTGGTAAAGAGCCACCAAATGTCAATATTCAAATCTTTACATTTGTACATAACCAGTTTTAATCTGTACATGAACAGTTTGGACACAGAGAAGGGAAACAAAGGTATGTGTTCCATTAAACGTTATTTTAATATTTGCTCACTTTTAAATTCTAATTTTACCACATAGCATATAATTGCGATGTTGACTTTTTTTTGGAACCCTTAGCTAGATTCTATACCTGAATGCTGAATGGCTTTTTTTAAATTTACATCAATACATTGAAATTAAATCTACTTAACTGTTATGTTACCCAACCAGGAAATGCAGTGCTCCAATGTGTATTGCAATGTGTGAAACTCAAAACATCACTATATTATTTTCAGATACCTTTGTAAGCTAAGATGAAGTGGTGGTGGTCTCTATTTCTCATTGGTAAGAGGATCATCTATTATTCTCAATGACTGTTATTGCTGAATACAAACAAATGAGTACTAACAGCACTATTGTCTTTATTCATTCATTCATTAAGCTGGGTAAGTCACCCAGGTGACAAGTGACAGTCTGGCAGGTAATGGTAAATTGACTGCTTTATAATGTGCATCACTAAACTACACCTCGTGGTCTTTACTATATGGAGGTTATTGCTGTTGCTGCTGCTGTGAGTTACATGTCACCTCAGGACCAACTGCTTGATATGATGCTCCTGCCCGTACATGCATTCATTATCCTGTTTAACATGTATGTAAACACATCCACAAGAGACAGGATGGTCTAGTGGTCTGGGTGTTGGGCTTCCAGCCGGAAGGTCGTGGGTTCCAACCCACAAGGATGCTTACAGGTAGGTGCTACCTGTAAGCATCCTTGAGCAATATGCTTAACCCCTAACTGCTCCTGGTGGTTGGTCGCACCTTGCATGGCAGCGATCACCATCGGTGTGTGAATGTGTGTGACTGGGTGAATGTCAGGCAAAATACTGTAAAGCGCTATATAAATGAGCCCATTTACCATTTACATCCCAGACTGGGACACCACTCCTGTCTTCTGCCTGAGCAGACAGGCAGCTGTAGCAGTGGTTTTGCGCTTAGCCCTGTCACCTTGAGGCACCACTGTCCCCAATTCTACTGCTGGGTCAAATGTTGCTGTAAAACTGCTGCTTCTCATCATTACCTGCTGTTCACAGGTCAGTGTTCTTCCAGGACATGCCACCACTTTGTCAGTTTAAATATGAACTGGACTGAAGCCCAGGCATACTGCAGAGACTATCATGATGACCTGGCCACCATAGACAACATGGACAGTAATCAGATTCACTTTAAGGGTTCTTATAATGGTTCAGCCTGGATCGGCCTGCAGAATATAGGAGATCGGGTGTGGTATTGGACTCTTCCAGGGTTACAGTTCAATAATAGTATGTCACACTGGAACAGTGATGAACCAAACGATGGTGGAGCCGCTAATCTTAAAGAGAACTGTGCCGTGATGATAAGTAATGGATCTTGGGAAGATTATTCTTGTGATGACTTAAATAACAATTACTCAAAGTATAAAGGCAACAACTTCTTTTGCTACAATGGTTTGTATATTTCTTTGTCAATATCTTAAATACTTTATGAACATAATAGCTGGTTTTCATATTTAATACACTGATGTGGCCTACACAGTAAACACACAAGATGGGTTGTATATTTTACAGGATCAGAGGATTCAACCATACAGTTCCATTTGGTGACGAATGAGTTATTATCCTGGAGACGGGCTCAAATGTACTGCAGGAGTAACTACACCGACCTGGCCAGTGTGAGAAATGTAGATGATAACAATCAACTACAGAAATATATTACAGGTAAAGTGTCTTTTGGTTTGTTCAGAGACGCCTGGAAGTGGTCTGATGGGAGCAACACCTAATTCAGAAACTTTTATCCAGAAATGTCTGACAGAGACATTGAAAATAAATGTAGTGTAATTTTAACAAATGGCTCGTGGTCCAATAGAAATTGTAGTCAAAGGATGCCTTTCTTATGCCAGGAAGGTAAGTTTGCCCACCTCTAACAATCATTTAACACATTTCTATTACACACATTATATACAATAACCTCTCTCAGTACAATGCCTTATTTCATATTGTGGCTTGAATTAAGGATTAATTAAATCAGTAATGCTACAATAATTTAATTAATAATTTAATGTAATGTTATTTGTTTCTGTTATAATGGCTATTTTTGAAATGTATGGTCATAAAGGGGACATAATATTAAACTATTTGAAACATAGTTGCATCTACAATTGTATTTGTGTCAGTAGCATATGACCAAAAACATTTCTAAAATGTTTCTGCTGCAGATACACTTATCTTGGTCAAGCAAAACAAGACTTGGAAAGATGCCTTGTACCATTGCAGAGAAAAATACACTGACCTGGTCTCCATTCCCAATGCTACTGTCCAAGAGTGGGTGAAAGCAAAGGTCAAGATGGCTGACACTCCATTTGTGTGGCTTGGCCTTCACTATCTCTGTGCACTAGATTATTGGTTCTGGGTCAGTGATGAACCTCTGTGTTACCAACATTGAGCTCAGGGAAACAAGGTTGAAGGATGTGGGGTCTCTGGAGCGATACAAAAGGACGGAGAGCATCAATGGGTCATCCATAACAACTCTATGGAGTTTAACTTTATTTGCATTAGATAGTAAGTATTCTGAAACTTTGGCCCAAAATAATAATATGAATTAATGCATGAGTTCAATATGTCTGATTCTGATGGAAATGGTGCAGTCAAGGAATGGTTGGAAAATAGCCATTGTTTTAGCCTTGACTGATGATGTTCTACCTATCCACAGGCTCAGTGCTAAACAACCTTCAGCTTCTGTGTGCCACTTCTCTGCAAGATACTTTTCCTCTTCTAATTAGCTATTGCATTTTTAGTTTTATTGCCATTATATTTTATGCAGGGACGGATTAACGCACGGGCCTGCTGGGCACGTGCCCAGGGCCCTGACTCAGAAAGGGGCCCCTGGCAGCC
>JAODUE010062136.1:0-16571 GCA_027564755.1 Amblyopsis hoosieri | reverse complement strand
TAGGTAGGCTATGTGGTTTGTTTACATGACGTAATCAAATGTAATTTCTGACGGATTCAGTGAGGACATGAAGCGTCCAATGGAACGCGATAGTCGGACGCTCGCTTGCTGTCGCATCCAGTTAGGACACTGTGTTAGACCTAATCCATCTTAATGCTGGCATACCAAAATGTAACGTTTCCTGTAATGGTTGTACATCTGAAGGAAAGGTTCATTTGTTGTTACTATGAATTTCCACAGAGTTTAATTTACAATATACTGTACTGAAATTAATTGTACTTTGTAAAAAGCCTTTCACCCTGCCTGTCATGATTAAATATTCAGTTTGCTTTCTGTACAACTGAACACAAGCTATTAGCATTTTTAATGTATCACCTCTATTGTTTTTGGGTTGCATACATCATTTGTCAAAAACATGCATACAGTGTTATAGAGTGTTTCCTGGTATTCCATGCATTGCTAAGGTTCCTCAGGAGTCGATTGTGTATGGCTGTGGTCTACAAGACCTCAACCATGTCAGACATGTGGTAAAATACAACTGATGTTGAAAAAACAACAGAGTTGTTATTTAAATTCTGTAGAACAACCAAATGGAATATGCCATCATGAACATTAGTGCAAACTATGTCAATAAATGTCCAAGATAAGATTAGGTGTGCTACTTAAAATTCCACTCACGTTAACGCCTGACTTACACAAGAACAAACACACTGAAGCACACACAGAAAACTGACTAATAGGCCACTAATAGCTGGTACTCGGTTGAGGAACAACAATGGCATTTTATTTCTCTACGACATAGAAAAAGGGTTCACACGGTGGCTACAAAGAGAGATAAGCTAACTTAACACAGTCTAGTTGTGTATTGAAGCAGGGCAGCCTAGATAGAATTTATGTGGGCGGAGTGACTAACTCAAGGGTCAACAGAACCTAGTTTACACACACACACACACAGAGGCTATGCTAGACTAGTGTGGCTAGCCATACCTGCTCCCCTCTGCTAGGTAGTGTATGACACTTCAGCTGCTCTTTAAAGCGAATGCTGAGCTGTTGCTGCTGCTGTGTGCGTCTCTGTAAGGGGGAGACCTTGATCATGGCACACGCACGCACACACAGACTGCAGCAATGACTCAATTGACAGACACCACACCAGTGCTGTAACTACAAACCCAACACACCAGAGGAGCCCCCATTAGACACACAGGAGGGTTAGTTAAGGTTAGCAACAGAGTCCCCTGTGTACCTTTCTCCAGGCTGGGACAGGGCCAAGGTGAACTGGCTCCTCCAGCTGGGAGGTGGGCAGAAGGCAGTCCAAATTGGGCAGAGAGTCCCCCTTGTGTGGTGATGCAAAGATGAGTGACAGGGAGAGCGGCCAATAACAGGTCACGCAAGCCACCGTGAGTCACAGTCATGATCCATGAAGGCATGATGAGTAATACAGAGAAGTGATTCGTGAATGATAAAGAACCATGCTGGATGGAGAACGTGACATTAAACTAAATGTCATGAAGAAATAAATAATACAAAAATGTCAAAATGACAAATACGGTCCTAACATGCATGTGTGACATGGGAAGACATAGAATACATCACCAATAAAAGGTGCCATAAAACTAGCCAATGTTAATCATTTAACCATCATATTAAATAGTGCAAATCCATTTTTACCTATATTAAAACCTTTTCGTTAACATTCAACAACCTCTCTTTAATCATCAACTAAATATGAGTTATATAAAAAGGTTATGGAAGGGTAAATACAATGGTTTTATAATTGAGTATCAACCTACCATTTCATTTGATCCATGCATATTACCTACAGTAATACATTAGCTAGTTTAGTCTAAGCACCCAAACATACCAGTTCAGCTAAAACCATAAAGAGTGTAGGAGGCCTCGTAATGCTGACTAGGCCTGTGGTCAGTAGGTCTACCGCTCTAGAGGAACAGCAGAGCTCAGGCAGTGGGTGGGATGCCGTGTGCTAGACAAACACTGCTAACTATATTTAACGCAGAGACACCGACTCTCTGAACATTCTGTAATGCCATACAGCATTACAGTTGAACACTGCAGTACACACCAGAACAAAAACCCAACCAGGGCAATGTTAGCATTCAGGAACTCAGCTCATTAATGCAGAAACTTTGCCTTTATGAGGCTGGATGCCAAACAACACACATTCTCCATATTTCTATGCACAATACTAACATTGGCAAAGACAATAATGTAAATATACTGTATATAACCGCTTCAAACGCCACTGGAACACAAACGCCCCTTCCCTCTAGTCATACGCAGACCCATGCATCCAAACGATACATTAAGAACCATCGCAGCGAGACACCTCATGGGGTCATGACCACCATGGCTCTCAGAAACCAACAAACCAGCATTCAGAGTGCATTGACTGGTGCATTCCAATAACAAAATGGAGCAGGCCCATGAGCAACACTGAGCTAATGACCTACTGTGATATCCATGTGAGAGGGGTCCACTGTTACACAACTGACATCTTTGCCCCTCACCCAGCCCTTACCTGTCTCTTGAGGCCAGTGGACTGAGGGGGGGCGTTCTCTTCAAACTTGGCCAGCAGTTGAGTCGCCATGACCTTGACCTTGTTGTTGTTGTTCTCCATCTTCTTGTCCATCAGGGTGGTGGAGACCGACGGCCGGTCGTCAAGGATGCCCCGCGCTGCCTCCTCCTGTGAGAGGGTGAGAAGGTACGTGATGCTTGGCTCTCTGTGTGGTCCAGTCACAAAGCAGCTCAGTCCCCTTGTGTTGCTGTTAACGGAGCGTTCGCATTCTCCTTCTACGCAACACGCTGCGTAGTCACATCTGCACTCACGTCTTCAGAATGACCAGCCTGGCTCGTCTTCCTCCTCTTCCCCAATACGTCTGAGTCCTTCTCCTTTTTGTCCTGTCGACACGCATGTCAGGAGTTATTTTTACAACAGAGACGGCCTGACTCAGAATGACGAGGAAGCAGCACCAAGCGTTGTTGGATCAACAGGAGGGGAATGGTTTCACAGAGCCTGACCTTGGGGTTGCGTTTCCGGGAGATGGCAATGCTCTGACCCAGTTTGCTGAGGAAAGAGATGGGAGATTTGGTGCTCGCTATCAGCGCTGCCTTCTCCTCGGGGCTCAGGTTGTGGTTATCTGGAAAACAACACGTTTTAGAGTAGGCTAGCTAATACACATTTAGTCAAATTCACCAATTATATTGACACATTTCGCTATTCTACCGTTCTCTGTGCGCGCTGAAACAATAATCTGTTTTTTCTACACAGCCCTGGCTCCGTAAATAGTAACATAAACAAAGTGGCGAACACCGCTCACGACAACAATGCCGTAGCACTACGCTTTGCTTCACAATGCGTTTCAATGTGAGGTGGCGCAGCGGAAGAATGTTGTTTTGATTTGAGCTCAAAGCTAGCAAGCGTTCGAGAATAACTAACCCTGCCGTTAATTGTTAATTTGTTCCATGTTGCCGTCTACTGTATTTTACCTGAGTAGTAAATCTACTGTAGCGCCATCTCATACCTCCAGGGGGCACTGTGTCCTTGAACATCTCGTAGAACTGGCTGAGGTACATGACCATGGACAGTTTGTCAGGCTCCGCCACAGAGGACATCTCCTTGCCGGTCATGCAGGGCGAGATGCCAAACTCCCTCTCTGACACGTCGAAACCCAACTGGTTGTTCTTCTCCTGGTTGCGCTCATCCAGAGTGTCAAAGTCACTTAAGGCAAGCAAGAAAAAAAAAAGAATGAGGGATGGATGAAATGATAACTATTTATATTAAAAACTATATTCCACTATACTGAGATTTCATCACCACAATGTTCTACATTTGTAGTGCATTATTGGATACAATGGATGGGGAAAAAGAGAAAAAGGTATTTAGCAAACAATGGCATTTAGTTGGCCACATGCTGTGGTTATTACTTTAAGCTATTACAGCTGAAATGCATTTTAGCATAGCTCATCAATGTAGCTTAGGATCATATAGTCCATTTAAAGGCATTAGCTACATCACATTCCTCAAAGTAATGGGCCAACCTCTAGATCAGCCTTTAGCATAAGGGCTTTAGTAATGGTTTAAGTAAGGCTTCAGCCTTGTGTGTGTGCAAACATGAGTGCCCATTTCCCAAGACATTTATCAAAGCTCCTTCCCCTGCCAGCCTATGAGGGGCAGTAGAACAGCACTCTCACCAACCACTTTGTAAAGGTCAGCCAGGACACAGACGCTAACAGATTATAATGCTAAATGACAAACACAATGGATGGAGGCTCTGCCGTTTACAGTGTTGACAGTGGGGGGGGGGGGGGTTTACAGTCTGCGCCTCTCTACAAGGGTAAAGGGCCAATGTGACTTTATGGTGAAACACAAACCTCAGCCACACAATAAATGTTAGTGGCAACCAACAGACACTGTCATAAACACAGCAGGAACGCCAATAAAGTGAGCCGCAGTGGTTTAAAGGAGTCATTCCATGAAAAACTAATATTTCTTCTTGTTTTTTTAAATGGTTATGTCAATGTGACTTGGGTGAACTGTTACCTTCCCGGTCTGCGATGGCCATAGAAGGAAATGAGGCAGGGAAACAGGCAAATTAGAAATGTGTATAGTTGCTACGTACTGTAGAAGATCCTGACAGTTTGTTCCCACCCAGCCATATACAGTAGCATTCAGCAAAATATACAAGCTATAGAACTGAAGTTGATTGCAAATACACAAGCCGTACGTTAAGGTTTAATGTTCAACATTAGATTACCAAATTTGTAAAACCTATATTTTGATACGTTGGATCGTTGGCTACCATATCATAAACACAACTCCAGTCACCTTGTCTGAGACAGTCAGCAATATGGTTAATCAATCAAAAGCATGACATAACCACATTAGATTAATATAGGCTATTGTTCAGTAACAGTAAACTGATTACAAATTTCCACTAAAATGTTGTGTTGACTTAACCTCAGCAGCGCTAGTCTGTAGACCAAAAATGTATCCCCTGCCTAAAATTGATTGCCATTCTTGGTAGTGCTGGATCAGTGATCGGTCAAATCATGCAAAAACATAACTATCTCCATGATAACTAGCAAAGATAGCCTATGCCTTTGTTTAACTAACATGTATTTTTTAACCAAATAATCACTAATTGTATTATGTTGGCCAACGCGCTAGCAGCTAGCCTAGCCTAAAATAATCTGCCTCATAAATCCTCCTGTAGCGGGCAAGGACAGCTGCAATTTCGTGCTATAGTAACCCTTCACTCATGAAATAATATGTGCTTGTGGATACATATGGCTGTGATTTCGTGCTACAGTATTCCTTAACCTTCACTCATGAAATCATATGTGCTTGTGGATACATATGGCTGGTTATCAAAACGTCACACCTCTGTGGCTGTCCCTACACATGTTTCAGGGCTGTGCCATGCCGGTGTTCTGGCGAGGTGGAATGAATGCGCAATGTTAACGTCTTGAAAACACTGGAAAATAAAAAAAGGGCTTGTGGTTCAAACTGATATAGTTGCACCGTTGCGTCTGAGTAGATAGCAAAGTAGCAAAGCCAGCCGTAGCCTTACGTCAGCACACTAAGCGGAAGAGGGGGCGGGGTGAGCAGTAGCTCATTGGATATAAAGCAACAGTCACTGAAAATTACTGTTTTCTGATAACAGTGAAGATGGGCATAATATGGTGCTATTCCACATAATCGATGTGGTATTTTCAACTAAGCATGTCAAATACATTGCATTGAGACCTCAAGGAACTGTGTCAACATGTGAAAATGGACATGGAATGTCCACTCTTTACTCCTCTATAGTGCCCACAATGGAAGCCTTTGAGTTTGCAGGTGTTTTCTTATGGAGAACTGTCCGACGTTCAAACCTGTTTTGCCCAGTTTGAGTCACTTAAAAGCCAATGTGTGTCAATTCTAGTAGCATAATGTGATTCCAGCATTGCATTGTCTCCCATCACAATAAAATCCCTCAATTGAGATGAACTACTTTCAGCCAAAGCCACACCTTGATTCTGTGTGAATACACATCTAAAAAGGCACAAGACTGGACAAAGCACATGGAATGAACACACCCATGTAGCGTGCATGCTTTTGGGGTTTTCCTGTTTGCTTTGCATTGTTTCGCGCAAACATCCCCCTATCCAGTGGACAAACATTACACACTGATAAAATGCTTTTGTAGCAGGCCATGTAGCATACTCACATGAGATCAGGCCTGTACCGGTGAATGAGGGCACACAAGGCTAGGCCGCTCTTCCACGACATGGTCAGGTCTGCCACATTAACATTCTTATAACCCTCCGTTTGCCTCTGGCACCAGTTCAGCAGTTTGCTGGATCTAGCTATAGACTCTTGAGGACAGCAGAAAGTGAAAGACTGATTTTAACAGCAGTTAAAGCATCAGACATCAGACTCCTCTATTTAAGCCATTCCTGGGAAGTACAGTAGTATATCAATTAGTCTGTTTGAGCAAAGCGCTATGGTGGTCTGACCCAGGGTCACCTATCCATGTTGTCCCAACAAAACATATAACAGTTTGATAATGTAAATTACATTACATTAATTACAATTATATTTACATATCAAAGAGCAAAGTAAGCAAATGGAATGTTAAAAAGGGATGCAGAACATAAAAAAGAACAAACTGTTAGAAGTGCTCTCTTATTGAATATATAGCCTGCTGTTCCTAACCATTGAGAAGTAATGGAATATTTGCAACACACGTTAGCAAACACAATAGGAGTTCACAGGATGCAATCATTCCGTCCTTAGACTGTCATTTTGTTACTCGTAGGTGATGGTACATTCATGAGCTTCACAGCAGTTAAGACTTCTAGACATTAGAAAACCATTAGAAGCTGATGGGAAGACACCATGCATTCAGGCCTTGGGTTACCTGGTAACTGCTTGTGTAGCAGGTAATTTGCAAGAGTGAAAATAGTTCATTGTTACACTTTCATCAAATTGGAAGACTGAATAATATCAACCAGTTTTACTTCTAATCTACTGACCCAATGCACAAATGGGTCATTGCTTTACTGTCTGACAACTGGAAAGCATTGACAATTAGTCATTAGTATTGTAAAAGTTTACCAGAAGGCACACCTATTATTGCAGGCACACCTGCAATAACTGCAGCTGTGTTTACCCTGCAATCACACAGCATCCAGTGTCAATGCATACACACAGTATGTAGAAACTCATTACAAACCATTCCTGGCCAGTTTTGGCGTTGATGAATTGATCACGTTCTCCATTTCAATACGCATTTCCCTGGTCTCCCCTGTGTCAAACAAGTGTCGTACCTGATGGGGATAAAATATTATCTTTACACAGGTTTCACACATCTCAAGTGGGAACACAAACCATTAAGAAGGAGTATGGTGTAAAGAATGGTTTGTGTCAATAAACAACAGGAGAGAATAGATGGTTCTTCCAGTCTTCCTGACCTGGTTAGGCCTGAGGAAATTGAGGCTGATGTTGGGATAGCGTGTGGTTGGATCCACGCTGTAATGACTGAAGTTTTTATTGACGTTCTCTGGTGTCGTCTGTGGCAGCAGACGATATATACTCTCCCTGAAGGTAAGAGGGGAAGAAAAAGTTAAAGTCACTCCTCAGCTGCATAACAGCTCCTGCTGAGAACCCGAAATAGAAAAGGCTGTGCTATTTGCCAAAATTGATAAACAATGCTACTTGCTACTCTTCTGTCATTCAAGCACATTTGTTTCTAAACAAGCTTTTAGGTTTTGACAGTGTATAACTAGGGATGCACCGATTGCATTTTTTCCTGACCGATTCCGATTACCGGTTTTTGTCAAGCCTGACCGGCCGGTTTTCACCGATTCCGGTTTTATTGTACAGCTCGGTCATTTAGATGCAGATTTTAAATGTACTCACGTTTTAAGCCAGCGCTCGCAGTCATAGGAATTTGTTGATGGTCCCTTAACCGCCAACGCTAGTTTGTCATGTGTTTACATTTTTATAAGGCAGCGTCCGTTTAACAGCCAGGAGACACGGAAATAAATAGTTTAACTTAACTGCCAAAAATCTTTTAATCTTCGAGCCATGTGTAATAGAACTGTCGCTGCCAGTAGGATAATCTACACCCTGCGTCGCCACCTGCGAGTCATTCAAACAGAGACAACATGACTGTCGCGGTACGGTAAAGACTGGCTGTGAAGTATGCTAACTGAAAAATAAGACACGTAACTTATTTTTTTCAGTGAGATGAACAATAGGCTACTATGCAAATGGTTTTGCTCTGTTTTACTTGCTAGATATTGACGCTCAAAGTGTGTATTCTCTATATAAAAATAAATGTACTGAGAAGCTTACCTACGACTTGACATCTATTTTGGACAAACATTTTAATTTCCACACCAAGAAATGTGTTAGGCTACCGGAACACAGATTCCGATTCCGACCGGTTCCGATTGGTGTCCAGTCAATCGGTGCATCTCTAGCTATAACGTAATCATATAGTGTCTATTTAAGATACCCAAATTCCAAAAAGGTTGGAATAGTATGGAAAATGCTAAAAAAAAAACAAATGGAGTGATTCACACTGTACTATATTAGAACCACTACAACACCATTATTTTATGTTTTACCTTGTGACTATAGTTTCAAATGTGATGACTGCAACATGCTACAAAAATGTTTTGACAGAAGAGCGTTTACCATTGTATATAATCATACTTCCTTTAGTTTCTCTATAAGTGTTTGGGAACTTACACCAATTTGTGAAGTTTGGCAAGTACAATTTCCCCCGATTTTAAAATGTAGGTCATTATTTAGGTCTTCAAGAGCACAAAAGTACAAGTGGCTAACAAGCACTTTCATGCAGAATATGATGTTGAGCTGTCCTACTAGAAAATACAGGGATCATCGAAAGTGACATGCAGTACCCCCTTTACCATGATGACAGAGGCTGGCTTTGGGACCAGACACTAACAACAGTTTGGTCAACTGTACCCTAGCTATGGGAGAGAATTATCACCACACTGGAACAGAGCAGTCACATTCCAATGGGCTCTTCTGAAAGCCTCTCTGGCCCTATTAGGACAACTGACGCCTTGGCTCCAGAACAGTCACATTTCCTAGTAATGCACTCAGAGATAAAAGGGTGTGCTAAAATAATATGTGTGTGTGTGTGTGTAAATGTGTTCTTGTGTATTCAAGGATTGAGTCAGTTCGTCAGGGAGCAAGTAGTCAACATTTCCACTGGCTCACCTCTCGGCCAACACCTCCAGCGGGGTGTTTCCCTGAGCCCAGCTACGCACCATCCAAGCAGAGTCCATGGCTGCCAGGAAACCACGGGCGATCCCAGTGCCCATGGGCCAGAACGGCTGGGAAGCAGACCGACACACAAGGCGGTCAACAACCCGACCACAAGCAAAACACTGGCAATGGGTGGAACTGTATTTAGCTACGAAGCTTTATTTAACGCAGGCTGTCAGTCCAGCAGGAATTATTTAAATATTTTTCCAGATTCAGACTGTAGTTCACGATAATCACATTGTTCTGTATAGGAAATGGACTGCATTTATATAGCGCTTTACAGTATTTTGCACCTCACATTCACCCATTCACACACCGATGGTGATTGCTGCCATGCAAGGTGCGGCCAACCACCGGGAGCAGTTAGGGGATAGGGGGGTAAGGCATCTTGCTCAAAGACGCTTACAAGTAGGTCAACACCGGGGTTTAAACCCACAACATTCTGGCTGGGAGCCCAACACCCAGACCACTAGACCATCCTGCCACATACATGCCTGCATCTGGCATGCTTCAGTATAGCTTTGTTTTTCCACTCTTTGAGGGAGAACCACACTGATTATACTGGATTGTATTTTTAACTGTCCTTTCTTATAACGCCTGGGTGTCCACCAAACAACATTTACAAGCACGTCACAGTATATTGACCAGCAGACAGCAACTAAACCACATATAGGCACCGCTGTTTCTCTTTTGTCAATCCAACCATGGCTAAACATGAGAAATATACTCCTACAGTGATCTTACAGGAGAAATGGAAGCTCCGCTGCAGAATAATTCAATGCAAACACAAGGTGCATCTTAGCAAAGTCACTGTATTCAAAGATGACCGATTCACAACATCATGGGTAAGTTAAAAGTACCCTTTAAATGACCCTTATTTAATTGCTAATGTCAAATCTCTCTCAAGCTCCACTCACCTCCAACAGGCTGTCTCCTACGATTGTGACCAGAAGCTTGTGATCATGCCGTTGCCTCACCAGGGCAGCATTCTCTGAGGCGTACATGCAGGTGAAGTCGAACATGGCCACGTCCGGCTGACCATAGTGGTTGATGGCGAAGTCCATCTTGGGCAGCTGGTGATTGGTGGAGAAGGCTGCTGCCTCGCGGGCATAGGACAACAGGGCTGCCTGGTCCACATTGGCTCTGGACAGCAGCATCTCAGTGTCTGCGTAGTCCTGGGCCACAGAGGGAAGAGATGTGCGCATACTTTACATTCAATGCGAGCGTAGCGTGTGACCACTGACTGGAAACGGCATCAAGTGATGTCGCACCACAGAGGGAAGGCTAAACAGCAATGTGGCTCTGAGGAGAGGGACGATACCTTCCAAAACAGCACCAGGAATGACAAATGCTCTATATTTCATGTAGGAGAGCTGAAAGAATAGCAGGTTCACTGGAAATATGGTCAATCAAGGGTTTTTCTTAAGTCGATAAGAAGTACTCATAGCTTTAGCATTTATAATATTGTATTAGTCAGCAAAAATCAATTAAGCATAGGGTTAACAGAGTTAATAAAACTGAATGCTCTAGTCTCTACATGTATATCAATAAACACACACGATATGAGCTTTGCTTAAGAGGGTCTAACATGTCAAATGTTATAAATTGTTTTAAGAGGGTGAGCAGAAAGCACATTCTTCCTCCATTGAGCTTTGAGCTTGCCCTGTGCCAGACTGGCTAGTAGGTCCCAGGCCTGAATGGGTGTTGTTCTATGAGTCATGAGGTTGCCTGAGGAAGTGTATAGACTAGCCTGACAATCCCTCCACCACTTTCCCAGGGCAGGAAAAAGCCCTTTCCATTTCTAGAAAACATTACCTTCCAGGAACCATTGCATTAAAAAAAACAAGAAAATTTCCACAAGCTATTACAATACAAGTAAAGCAGGTCTATTTACATTAAATATACATTAGCTTGTAAAGTTTTACGAAAGCTTCCATTCCGTTTGAGACATCATAGAATAACAAAAGGAAACTAACTGAAAAAACTTTTCTAGGGAACCTATAATGTCACTGAGAAGTGTACTTTTAATTATCTAGGTTGTGGATAATTATACTGTATTTATGTGCTGCTGGTTTAGAAATGTATCCACTTTGCTGCAATAAAATGTCAGTTCGCCATAAAAAATCTTCTGCAGCAATCACAAACCACAGTAATCTTCGTGCGTAGAAGCCTGACATCCTAAACCTAAACCTTTTGACCGTTTTCCTGTGGAGAGTGGCCAGATGAAGGAAATGACATGCATTATGAGGACACAAACAGCAGATTGTATGTGGTGGGAGCTGGCAGTACGTCTGTGCACGGTGATGGCCTGGACAGACCATTAGGCTGACAATGGGCGCAGAGACAGGACAGAAAGGACAACAAAAGATTAAGTCTGTGGGCTGTGTGTGCAAACATGGATCTAGGTAGAACATATGCCTGCATCAGACAGGCAGACAGACCTAGAGACACATCTACCGAGCGTAGTTTCTCTTCCATTACTCACATGCAGAATGACGCCCTTCTCCAGGAGAGACTGCTTTTTGGCCGTCATCACAAAGTAGTGCGTGTCATCCTTGTAGTAAACAATGTTTTCCAGGTCAATTCCTTAACATGACAAATAGAAAGAAGCATAGTTACATACATTCTCAATCCACTCCCATAGTGCTGCACCTGCTAACAGCCGGCAGACGGGTAATGTCATCATTAGGCAACAGCAGCAGCAAATAAATGGTTCGCAACACAAAAGCAAAGGACAAGGGACTGCCATGTCAGCAGTAAACTCCGCTGGCAGGACTGCCATTTAAAAATCAACTATTAAACTACCGTTTAACCATTTCACAGTGTTCGTATGGTCGATTGTAGTTTTACCTAAGCTACAATGAAGCATTAGCAGTTTAGCTCATTTGAGCAATAATTATACCTATAGTATGGTATAATTGTATGCTTCTGAGAAATCATCTAGACACTAAATAAAAACATAGGTATTGCAAATGAAGATCCTTGCGTGGTGTTTTCTTTCTAAAACATCAGACACCTGCATTGATGTCCCATCACTAGAGCAGAACTTCTAAGTGGTTATGACAGACCTGTAGCTTCTCTGAGGTCCTGAAAGAACTTCTGGTTAAAGATGAAGGCCACTCCACTGATCTCCTCCACCTTGGCCTCCGCTGTAGTGTTCCTGTTGATGAAGTTAGCCGTGATGGCGATGGCTAGTTTACCCCTGAATTCCTTACGCCGGAACCCTGGGAAAAGCAACGGGTAAGTGGAAGATTAGGGATACAGATCATTGCACAGTCACAGAACAGCAACACCACAGAATGAATGGTCCTAAAATTGAGACTGTAAACCATTCAATTAGATTACAGAGTATTTCTTCAATTCTTCTTTAAATCAACTACAATAACAAACCACAGTGGAGATGCTTACATCATAAATACAACCAGATGTCATGACAACACAAGCCTTATAGTGTTTCAAGCTGTGTTAGTTATGATATGGCAATCCCACAGGGAGCTTGCTTCCTCTCTTTTGATGTAGAAGGAAGAGTAAATAGGAGTCATGCTAGTCTCCTCTACAGGGGTCCACTCTCTCTCAGTGAATCCCATTCACTACGGTATTACAGGAAATAGACAGTGGATAAACTGGCAACTATAGGAACTAATGACTTCCACTGCATGCTATGTGGGTTCTGTTCTGCAGCACTGGAGTGAGTGATGCAAGTCACTCCAACACAGATGTATTTTGGTGAGATCATAATCTCTCTCGACAGCTTTCCCAAACTGGTCCAGAAAACACAATGTCACATTTTGGCCTGTGGAGAATAATCACAACACTGCATTTGAACCACTGGATTTCTCCTCCGCAATGTTAAGTGTGCTTCTCCATGCCTGGTAGGGTGTTCCGCCGTCCATCTGCACCAATGACGACATCAAACTCCAGCTCATTGACAGGGTGAGTCCGGGGGAGAACCTCAGCCCTCCAGCCGATCCCTGTTAAAGCATGCCATGTGTCAACAACAGGCAGTGATGGAACCTCGGGCACAAGTTACATTTCTCTTGGAACGGGACAGAAATGTGAAAGCATGCTGCAGTGCTAGTCTTGTTGAACCCAATCACCAATGTCAGAAACACAACTAGAAGCTAACATTTGGAAACTAGGGGGTTGGGAATGAAGACTAATGTACCCTGACATGATTAACTGTGACAGAACATTACATTACATTACTGTGACACAACTCTGTATACTAATTGAAACATTTTCCTTGTTTCCACATGACATTTTATATATTTTTGTACTGACATCTTTTATGGGTTATCATCACTTGGTGTTTTATTTTAATTATTGGTTAAACATGTGTGAGGCTGGATTTGCAGCGGTGACTCACGTTCACTCTCCTGATCTTGAGGGGGCTCGATCATCCCCTTGAACTCTACGTTGACGTGGATCTCAATGCCCAGGAGGAGAGCCACTTTGAGCAGCATCAGTTGCAGCTGACGAATACCTGCACAATGTTGATCCAGGGATAACGGCACAGATGAAAATATATTCCTGAATAAAGATTCCTGAATTTTTCATGACTAAAGAACGTTTTTAGATTCAATGCCTACATTCTTGAACCTTCACTGTCAGGAATAGCCTTTTCTGTGACCCCCATTAGTGTAAGTCTCCTTTCGTAGAGGTTCGACAAATACGACTGCCTCCCTTATATATCTCCGATCGCCTTACGTTGTAAATACTACCAGGCCCCTCAGATCATCCTATCCATTCCACAGCCTCGTGCATTTTCTGTCGTGGCCCCGATACTGTGGAATACTCTGCCTCTATCTGTCAGGTCATTCCCCACTACAGAGACATTTAAGAAAACGTATCTCTATTCATTAGCCTTTGTCTCAGTTTAGGGGCACTATGCTAATTTGACCTGTTTGTCCCATGTTTTTGTATTATTATTGTGTATTCCACTGTATTGATTTGTTGTTAATTGCATTATGTTGTACAGTACATTTATTTTTTACAGCACTTTGGTCAGCATTGTCTGTTTTTAAATGTGCTTTATAAATAAATTGACTTGACTCACTGATATGGTCTATTGCACCGGCACAGAACTTCCCATAGAACTTCTTGGCCCCCAGGCCCCTGAGGTCCTGGATGGTGAAGGGCCACAGGTGGAGAACATTGTTCCTTGAGAAGGCATCCCTCTTCTCCAGAAGCACCACCTTGGCCCCCAGGAAGCCCAGCTCGATGGCTGTACGCAGGCCGCATGGCCCCGCACCAATGATCAGACACTGCGTAGGAGACGGTAGGGTATCAGGTGCACATCTACTGGAGGATTTGGCTTTATGGTTTAGATCGTTGTCATCTATTACACAATTCAGCTTTTATTTGAAAAAGGTCCCATTTTGCAAAAGACATGATACCTATGTTCTTTAGCCAAAATGTGACGTCATGAAATCCAATTATGGCCCCCGTTGTGACATAATTTCTGGATCAACTAATCATATCTGACCTATCCCGTCACTCCTACTGCAACAGCCAATCACGTCAGGGCAAGAGGAGTGTTTCTGCATGAAGTGCGGTATGCAGGCATACCTTAGCGTTGGCGCACGCGCGGCCCTTCTTGTACTCTTTATGGGCCGCCCTCTTGTCCAGCTTGGCCCAGAGCGCCTTGGCCTTCCAGTAGTTGAGTCTGGACTTGAGCTTGTGGTAGAACACCCGGTAGTCGCTGGGCTTGAGCTCCAGGTGGTCGCACAGCTCCTGGAAGGCCTTGAGCGTGCCCTTGCAGGTGGAGGCCTGGACGAAGTTGTCAAAGAGCAGGTGGGATCGCTTCACGCCGTCTCCTCCAGCGGCATCCACGCCCCCGTCCCCCATGGTCCAGAGTCAGGAGGGGGCTGTGGGAGCCCCTCGCCCTGCCTGCAGGCCAGCCCGTCTGTCTGAGGGGGTGGTCTCTACCTAGCAGCCTCAGACATCTTGGCGCTGGAGGAAAGAGACACAAGAATGTGGTGAATGTTTCAAATTGACTTTACTGCACAACTATGAACTTAGAAATACATTAAAACTCTATATTCTCAATGAACATGCCTGCCTTTCTCTTATTTATTCTTTTTAACCTTTTCATCCCCATCTCCCTGGATACATATTTTTTTCCTTTCTCATAAAAGCATGCTCGCTCATACATTCATTTGTGTTAAATTAAGCCTGTAATGCCGGATTCAGACTACACGACCTTCAAAGTGGTTAGATCGATGTTCAGCACACACTACATGACTGTCTCTCTTGTAATCGGGTGTCTTGACGTCATTGTGTGATTCACACGTGACTGATCGGTGACAGGGAGTCACACACTACAAGATGTTTCACCCGCCTAAGTCAAACTGGAGCTTGGAGATTGTTTCACGAGCATATATAGGCATATCTCACAAGCAAGACGTAATATAGGCATATCCCTCCGTAGTAGCATGCGCACCTCCTTAACATGGAGCCGGTAGGCTATTTCTCAACATATTTCAATCACAATATTTACCACCACTGATCTGGTTAGAATTGTTTTAAGTAATTTGAATCAAATATGAAGCGTTATCGACAAGGGATACGTGTTTCAGAGAGACTTGATGTATTCCAGTATCTTTAGGCGTTTCTTCAAGCAGTTCAAATGATTCCAAAGGCTTTTAATCCTCCCCCTTGTTTTCATATAGTTCTTGTATTGTGCTCTCATTGGCTGTAGGTTGTCGCCGCTGTCATTACCAGTCACATCACTGTTCATACAGGATTTTGACTCCCTGACAGGTAAATATCCAGCCTTGCGATGCCTTGCCAACATGTCGCCGACACTCTCAGCTGGCGTTGTAAGCAATTCACACTACACGATCGTCGCTCACGGGAACGAGCTGTGATTTCCCACAGAGTTGGGGCTTTTGTCTGCGAGCTCAAAAAATCTGACCGGCTAGAATTACTATTCTTCTTGGATGTATTCAATGTAACAGAATATGTATTAAGAAAATCATCAAAGGTAAAATGAAGTTTGCTATTCATAATTTTAAATCGATACATTAATAGGATTAGGATTACGTTCAAAATACGCACGCGTGTACTATGCGATATTTGCACAAGCAAAATGCTATATGCTGTTTATATCGCCTTGTGGAATAAATCTATCTTCATCTGGACAATGACAGATTATATGGTTATTTTAGAGGCTTCCTGTTTCAGTGATGTATAGGGTTGGGCACCGAAACTCGGTTCCAAGTTGGAACCGAAAACAAAATGTCAAGAACCGGGTAGCTTTAAAATA
>JAODUE010062114.1:0-16574 GCA_027564755.1 Amblyopsis hoosieri | reverse complement strand
CCCCCCCCCCCCCCCCCCCCCCCCCCCCCCCCTAATGCTGCCAAGTGGCTCGTGTCAGGCATGCATACCAATCAAACAAAGTGTCAGTTCAGTTGTCCCGCCCAACAGGTGCAACGTTAACTGGCATCAAGCATGGTGTGCGTACACTCAGCCAGCAACCCAAGGGGTCTAGTCAGCAACTTCACACACTCGTTTTGGGTGTTTATACTGTAGACTCTCCTACACACATTATTTTAAACATTGTTAATATAGCAGAAATAAATATATAGTGGAGTAATTGTGTACTGAGCTGAGAATAACATCACACTCCCTCTGTGTGTGTGTGTGTGTGTGTGTGTGTGTGTGTGTGTGTGTGTGCGGTGCAAGCTGAGCCCCTCTGCTCATTGTTTTCATAACCGGTCTGGTCCGGTGTGCATGAGTGTGTGGCCCACTCACGAAGCACATGTTTGTGGTATGTACATGATATGGGAATATGGGGGCTAAGAATAAATTTTAAAAAACCAGACTGTCCAGAATTATAAATATGGGCAGTGAAAGTATTAAAATAAAAGATAATTAAAATCAATAAATATACACTATATTGCGAAACGTATTATGACACCCCTCCAAATCATTGAATTCAGGTGTTCCAATCACTCCCATGGCCACAGGCGTATATAAAAACAAGCACCTAGGCATGCAGACTGCTTCCACAAACATTTGTGAAAGAATGGGTCACTGAATTCAAGTGTGGTACTGTGATAGGTTGCCACCTGTGCAATAAGTCCATTCGTGAAATTTCCTCACTGCTAAATATTCCACGGTCAACTGTTAGTGGTATTATGACAAAGTGGAAGAGATTGGGAACAAAAGAAACAGAACAACAGGCCACATACAATCACAGAGCGGGGTCAGCGCATGCTGAGGCACACTTTCTGCAGAGTCAATAGCTACAGACCTCCAAACGTCATGTGGTCTTTGGATTAGCTCAGGAACACTGCGTAGAGAGCTTCATGGAATGGGTTTCTATGGCCGAGAAGCTGCATCCAAGCCTCACATCAAGTGCAATGCAAAGATTCTGATGCAGTGGTGTAAAGCTTGCCGCCACTTAGCAGTAGAGACGTGTTCTCTGGAGTGACGAATCACTCTTCTCTAAAAAAATTATTATTATTTGATAAGATCTTCAGAAACCATCACTACTTTTGGCTAGAATCATTGTTTAATATACACTTGACATTAAGTTAATGTACACAACTCTTTACAAACAGACGACGGTAGCTTTGTTTTCTAATTATAAAAAACGACCACAAAGGCTTTGGTGCCCCTAGCTTGTGAACTCGGTGGAAGGAGTACTGATTTTCTCTATTTAGAGAGGTTTTATAAAAAATTCAGGAGACCTGTTGAACAGCAAGTCTAATGAGATCTGACAGTCTCAGCACATCATTCTGAGCAGCCAATTCACCATATCTTCATCACTGCACACAAGGCTATTACCACTACAGAATGCACATGCTACTGGTATAACAGTTTGGTCTCTCTGAGGTAATAGCAGGGAGGGTATTCCTCAATAAAGGAAATGGTAAATAGTAATACATGGTACAGACAGAGAATGATGCATTCTTAAGAGTTGCAACATTCAGACGATTCTACAGTACGAGTGTTGCAGATACCCTAATTCATTGTTTATATAATCGTGTCTAGACTACTGTAATGGCTTACTCTTCAGATAGTACAGAATGCTGCTGCCAGAATCCTGACTTGAACTAGAAAGTTTGACCCTATCCTGGCTTAACCCCATTGGCTACCAGATCATATCAGATGTGACTTGAAAATTCTACTGTTTACGTATAAACAGTAAAATTCCTATTTATTTATTCCGTATTCCTATTTATCTGATCTAGTCCTATACCATCCTGGGCCTTACAGTCACAGAATGTGGGTTTGAAACGCTGGATCTTCCCACCAGCTAATGTTAGGTGTAGCGATCTTTAAAGTCAAACTTAATATATTTCTATAGTCAGCCATTTAGCAAGCCATAGTTTCCCTCCAGTCCCCACCTCTGCTTAAATGCCCTAAATGGTTATGCAATAAACCAGAGTATGCGCTCTACGGCTGCATCCAAATCATGGTCTGGTCAAGGAAAGATGTGAAGGAGAATTCTTAGGAATAATGATGTGTTCCAGACAACTCGGAAGTCGAGAATTTCCAACCCACTAGCAAAAAATACAATAGAAACATTCTATTGTATTTTTTTAGTAGGAACTCTGACTTTCAGGAGTTCCTACTTGTGAACTTGGGGCAGATCCGACTATCCCGAGTTCCCAATTTGACCCATGGAGGCGCATTATGTAAACAATACCGTCATCTAAAAGGCAATATAAGTATATTTGCCTGTATTTAATGAAAATAATACATGCTAACATATAGTAAAACCTGTTCTATATGTACAGTAAGTTGATGTCAAAATAGCCAATGTCTAAAATGTTATTTGGTAAATTTTACTGTGATTTACTGAGGACAAAAAGCTAGGCTATTTGTCCACAGTGCCAATAGTTTTTTTTTATCTTTACTTTACTAGACAAGTTGACTGAACATTCTCATTTGCAGGGGAGTAGTTATGGGCGAGGAGAGAGGGAAGTTGAACCAATTGAAAACTAGGGATGATTAGGTAGCATGATGGTATGAGAGGCCAGGTTGAATATTTGGCCACACCGAGGTTAAGACCCCTAACTCTTACGATAAGTTCCATGGGTTCTTTAGTGACCACAGAGAGTCAGGACACCTGTAACATCTCATCCGATGGCACCCTACACAGGGCAGAGTCCCCTTCACTGCCTGAGGCATTGGGATTTGTGGAGGAGTGGCCCCTACTGGCCCTCACACCACTTAGAAAGAAAGCCTGTTGAAAGAGCGTTCCACTGCATTTTTCCGTGCTGGAGTTCGTGTTTTTTCAGAGTTCCGAGTACAATGGATTGCACCATTACACTAGGAGATGTAATTATGCGACGGTGAATGTTAATGACGTTGGTCTGCCGCAATGAATATACAATGGACCATAGACTCAGCCTACTTCGCCCCATGCGTTCTTACCATGTTGTTTCATGCAGGCTGTAAACATGGACAGCCCAGTGAAAAATTACTTCATTAGTAAAGTTGTAATTGGGGGGGGGGAAAGTATAAAACAAAACAAATGCTGTCAATTTTTTTTACAGATATCTGGCATGTCAGCCTAACTTACATTAACCTATAGCTTACATTTGACATTATGATGATCGTTTGTTTTCGTGAATGGCTGAATGATGCGTCACAAGGAATTGTGGGACAGCATTATCTCATTTCCATTCATAAAGGATGATCCATTATACTAAAGGACAGGAAGCATTGAAGCACCTTTCCTCAGCATTAATATCATCTGAATAGCTGTTATCATTGCTGCAACTTAGATACTTCCAGTTCATTCATTCAGTTGAAGGTTCTTAAGCAAAAAATAATATTCGGATGCAGTTTGTCTTTTTTTTAACAAGGTCGGTCAGTCACTTAGTCAATCAATCAGTAAGCGGTATTTGCTCATAGTGGCTGGTTCCACCACACGCGGTCTGGCAAAAGCTGCATTTGAGATGTTTACATTTTTGTGTTGCTGAATTTGGTTGCCTTTATTATTTGGTAGGCAATATTCAACGCATTAATTTATTCAATCTCACAAATGCAGGTTGAAAGATTCAGATCAATCAATCAACTTCATAATGTATATGAAATTGATGCCAACCTATGGTTACAAATAGTGTATCCATCCATTGTTCTTCTTGGGCAATACCTGGATGGTGAATGTTATGACCAAAGTTCCTTGACCTGAATGTATCTACCTGAATGCTTTTTATTTAAAAAGGCATGGTCAGTCATTCTTGAAAGCTCAAATAAAAACAGTATCGCTCCTAGGTCCTTCGCATTGTAGAGCAAAGAGTAGTGCTGCGGCTTTTTTGATACGAGCGGTGTTTGCCACTTTGTTTATGTTACAATTTACGGAGCCAGGGCTGTGTAGAAGTATCAAATGTTTCAATACACACAGAGAACGGTAAGCTAGCGAAATGCAAGGAGATATTTATTGAATTTGACAAAATCATTATTAGCTGACAATTAGCTTACAATAGCTGACAATACCTTAGTCACGTAATTCAACATGTCAATTCGAACTGAGGACATGCAATATTATAATTCCACATAGAAAGTTGCCCATTAAAAACCAAGTGAGAACTGTCAGCAGAGTAGTATGATTCTCATGAATATAATGTATCATTAAATGTATGCAATGAAAGATACTGTATGGTTTTGGCTGTTTTGTCAACAATATTAAAACAATATATTGTAAATGGCTTGCCTTATAATTTAAACATTTATAAGTATAAAACATTTTGCTTTTTGAGTAAAATAGCACCCTGGGCATCCTGCCTTACATTTGGGCACACAGGGAATAACAACATGCTTGATGTATATAATCCAAAACCATATGGGCTAACCCTGTAGTATTCCTTCCACTCTACCCAGAAATGCTACACCACCCTGAAGAAGAAATTCAATTTGACAGAGATGCATTCTAAAAATGACCTACCGTGGACTGTAGGGTTAAGTGCCAAAATCTATTATAATTGATTTTTGTCCCTTTTAGATGACAGAAAGGAATATTAAGAGAAAAGAAGCAGATGACAAACTAATCTGATTGGGTTGGAGAGCATTCTGAAAATAAAAAAATTAAAGCTGGGGACAATATTGGTTCAGCTAAGACAATATGGATGTTGATACAAAAGAAATACACCCACAGCATTAGGAGACTTTCTGTGACGAGTTGTAACAGATGGTATTTCCGGTATTATTGTATTCCGTTGAATGTCACCTCTGTCTAACTTCCTCATCCAAGTCATCTGAGTGGTTTCGGAATTTGTCACATGACCAGCATGCGATCAAAAACATGAGGAAGTATCCAGAACATGAATATTAACCAGGGTGTAAAATTGAATGAAAGGCTTGATGAAGTACCCCATAAATCCCCATAATCCCCCAACAATAACCATCAAATAACCACCCAAGAAACAACTGCTCGAGTTCATAAGGAGCACCCAGGTGCAAGAAAGGCTTGTGCTGTCACTGGTATCAACCAATCAGAATTTTTGTTTGTTTCAAACTCAAAGAGAAGTGACATTTATGCAGTTTACTATACAATATATTGTTACTCCATTTCAGAAAACAAATACATAGCCTACAAGATCATTACCAGATTCAAATAGGACAATATCTGTACAATATACCTATAAAGTTCTATGACTAGACAGTGTTTCAATGTCAATGGACTAATAATAATCATCAGCCTGAACAAATCTAGTCGAGCACTTCATGTTTCTCACCAGCCTGGTCTACAGCTGAACAGTAATGGTATGTTAAACCCTGATCACATTGGCATTTTAACATTTGCACTGATAACATGCAATAGTAGATTTATACTTCCAAACTGATTTGCAGATAATCAATTGTATGTGATAACAAGCTTTTAAAATCTTTCTACATCAGTAAAACTTGCCACATATTTCCATCGTAATGTTCAAAACAAAATGATACAGTTAAATATATTCTACTAAACTAAAAACAAATCACTATTGACAGAAGCTTGAGTACCTTACATGTAATAGTACCAATCATGACAGTGAGTGATGAACTACTCATCTTATTGTTTTTATTTAGTTGATTACTTAAAGGGGTAGTGTGCATTTTATTTTGGCTTCCAAAGGCAGAGCAGTGCACAGACATGTACACAGACAGGCCACCACACCAGTCAAACACTTTGGGTATGTCAATATGTGGGCAATGCATTGGTGTATTTGCATGTTCAATTGTTTGCAATCTAAATCTAAAGTCGCAAACTGCATTTAGGACGTGTCCAAATCCTATTTTGCTAGTTTAGGGGCAGATACAACAGTTGTTACGCCAGTCGCATGGTTCAAAAGGGTTGTACTTACTCAAGCTTCATTATTCATGTGCGTAACATACAATAAAACAATCAGAATGCAATCTCCCATTCCCTAGAAAAATCCAGTCGTGCTTGCACCTTGGCGGATTTATCTTATACCGGTCGTGGGTGGCAGGTTGGGAAATTGCACAAACAAACCATCTATGGCAACAGCAAGATTCAACCAAGACACCTAAAATATGTTGATGTAGGTAGCTAAAACTAACCTGGCCATATGCGCTACAATCTTGATAATGCGCTGCACCATTGACTTTAGACAAGGTTTAAGTTGTTCAATCGTGCAATCATCACTTTCCTCTGCCTCAAGATAGCTATGCGCCAGCAATGCACCAACCACACCTAATTCTTTAGATTAAAATACCCACAGGTGCTCAAAAGGGCACAAGTACATTTGCTATTTAAACAACGTAGCTGCTGGATGGGAAGATGACAATTGCGTCGGCCTGAAACTAGCAAAGACACTTGCGTTCCCGCTTTTTGCCAGGTGTAAGATAGGGCCCAATGGGAGTACACCTTCTGATGCAAGTAGCTCTGAACAAAAGCATATTTTGTAGACAAAACACATTCTGCTTAAGTATTATATATACATTATAACTATTGTAATATAGATGTATATGATAAGAGTTTAAATTTGTAAAACACATAAGTAACTAAAATGCAATATCAAATATGCTGTACAAAGCTCTATAACTAAACTTAATAACTAAATTCAGTCAGATAAAACTCTGGTTGAGATAGAAAATAAATGTCAAAACCAGAACAGTGCAGCATCATTGCACATTCCTGGACCCATCATCAATAATTATCAGACTGTTTTAGATACTATTTTTAAATGACTGGTAATTGACTTACCTGGAGTTTGTCCTCCGGAACATTGAGCCAGTGGTTAAAAGCCTGGGAGAGTTTTGTTCTAACCTGTTTTCCTGAGAATCCGAAGAAAAGGTTGCATCATTAAAGTGTCTCTATATGACATTTCCTGCCACGAGATGTCACACTAAGCACCAGCATCTCAGACCAAAACAAATGGATAAGAGACACACACATGCACCAACATGAACCAGCTGACAGACCAGCTATGAAAACAGAAAAGAGGAATTACAACACAGATGGTGTGTGATGTCATTCTCTGCTCAGGATGCAATTATGCCATTATATCTTTCTTGACATATTATACAGTAGTATTCGCAACCTGGAATTTGTGTCGTAGCGATATTCTCCAAAACGAAAGGTGGAACTGTATACAAAAATGTGTAGGAACTTTCTGAGGAAGTCATGCAAACTCTACCTCTAAAGAGAAGTGCACATTCTACAGACGTAAAAGCATGTTATTTGAAAGGGAGGTTTTCAACCTTCGCACGTAAACATGGCAACTAGTCAATGCATATCCTTAAAATATTCACAACTGTGGTTCGCAATGGTTGGTCTGTCCCAATCTATTCTTTCCACGTCCTGCAGGGCATCTGCAATATATGATATGTAGAAGACCCAACGCGAAGCACTATAAGCGCCAATTACAAAAAAATAAGGAGGTGCGTGCCATGGCTCGCGACAGGCCAGGACAGGGCCAACACGCCAGGCCGCAACCACAAATTTGACGTCATTTGATTTGATGCAAAGCCCCAAAATGCGGAAGTGCCATGACTTGTTAATGCGCCAGAATAAGGACACAAATTGAGTGAAATAGTCATATTAAAATATTTATTTCCAGCTAATCTCTTAGTTATACCAACATATAAATTACATAGGAAGCAATATGTGCAGACACAAAATAGCATTATAAAGGCCACTTTCCCTGCCTGAACAACAAATAAATCCCATAGGGAATCCCCCGTCTTGGCTCCAGATAGAACACTAAGAGTGTAAAACGTTTTGAAATAAGCCTATAAAAATATTTATTTCCAGCAAATCTCTTAGTTACACTAACATTTACCATAGGAAACAATCTTCCAACATGAAATAGTATTTATAAAAAATGTAAAAAGAAAATGCTTTATGCTGCCCTGTTCAACAAGGAAATCCAAGAAAAATACCTGTCTTGTAATGTGCAAAGTTGTAGGCTAGTCTTGGTTAATAATGCTCAAGCAAGCCTAATAATTATACCAGAATTGTCAAAAGGAAATTTTTGGAGAGGTGCACGTCAGCCTACGCCATACGCTACGCCAGCCACATATGTTATGGCGTAGCTTTGACGCAAACGCATAAATGGGCCTCCTGCGATTCTTTTGAATCCTGTCCATAGCATTAATTGTAGTCACAAGGGCAGTGAATTAAAGTCAGTGTGTCCCTATCACATGAACAATTAATAAAAGACTAGAGATTATTTTCACTCAAATTGCAGTGTGATTCAAAGAGAGTGCAGTATTGGAAGCACATTTAATGTGCATCTGCGTTAGTAACAATTTGTTTGTTGTGCTTCTTTGGCGATTTGTGTGGCGGCAGTGCTCTACAAGATTCAAAGAACCATAAGACCCAGAAACTTGTTTGCACTCAAAGGAAAACGATTTGTTCATTTTGAACTAATCGTTCTCGAGCTACTCATCACTAACATTACTCAGTAACACTCAATTACTAAAAGGGCTTACCTGGCAACTGCAGCAAATATTTGTATGGTTCAAGAAGAATTCGCTCAGAGGATGGCTCTGCGTTACCGTCCATTGCTTGTAGCATACAGAAATCTATTGAAGGACAAAAACAATATTTCAGGCAGGACCGACTTTAAAAAAAAAAACAGCAACATTTTGACAGGAGTACACACAGCAACTAAATATTTATAATGTATACCCAATACTAATTGTAAATAATGCCTGTACATATTCATAGCCAACAATATGCAGCCTCCACATTTTTTTAAAGTAGATTTATGTGATTTGCTAATGCAAAACCTTAATCTCTAATTACATTAACTCTGAATGTCTAAGCACTAAACAAACTGTTGTTCAATGTTTTTTTCTCAGGGATTAAAACTGCCCCCCACTATGAGGCATTGACACTGTAATATTCAAGCAATTGGCTGAATATTAAAGTCAATGCCTTATACACACATCTGTATTGATACAGAACTAAAAATAAATCAAACGGTCAATGATCATTGAGTAAGAAATCATCATCAATTGGCACCTGTAGCACCAAAATGCAATGTTGACACATGCATGTTTTAGTTTTAAATAGAGGAACACTTGGGGCAAATAGAAGTCACCTGACAATAGTATGTCCATTTCAAACTTGTTCTTACACAAACATGTATCTAGATATTGTAATACAGGTAATTAGATGATCTACACGTCTATCCATTTTGTTTAGCTTGTTCAACACAGACATGCAAGCTTTAATTCATTTAACAAGACTGAATAGTCACTGTTAAAAGGAGGAAATACACCACCAAATCCAATGTGACAATTACATATATATGTACTTATAAATTAAACAAATTAAATAACTGTCAATACTGTAAGTCTCATTCTTTTAACCGATATATTTGCTGTTATATATTACTATACTATAAATTATGCCCCACCCACCTGAGACTTGGCAGCTTCTCTTCAATCTGCTGAGCAGTCCCTTATTTATATTAGCAGGTTTGCTAGCTAGCTGCTATGCTAACATACATTAACATTAAATAAAAACTAACAATTCGACAGTGAGTAAATAAGGCAGAATATATGATGACACAACCACCCTTTCAGATAATTTTCAAGTCTCAAAAATAGAGTGCTAATTCGCGAGATGCACTAGCAGCTGGTGCGGCTGTCATGTAATAGTCTACTACAGTAACAGTGTACCGTACAGACGGGTTTTGTTTTATAGCTAACTAGCTTTCACGAGGAAGCTATATAGGTATGGTGATTATTTACAGAGCAAGCGCAGAATTGAGTTGTTATGTTCTGTTTAAACTCTAATGTTGCCCGGTGAGAGCTTGTGAGCTTTTGGTCGATTCAATAAAAACAACTATTCTCAATCTGGCAACACTAGTAAATATATCGAACAACCATATTTACAGTAGCACTATGGGGGATGTAGTCATATACCAGCCTCTGTACAAATATAAACCAATTATAGATTACCATGGGCATTTTTTCTCTTGGATCAGCCAATACCATTTCACTAAGGCGTCCACGCTGTCGTGGTATCCAATGAACAAGCACGCGGAGGAGTGAGGCTTTATTTGTGTATCCGTCAATCATTTTCAGGAGGAGGGGAGAAAGACCAGAGAAAGAACGAGCGAGATACTCGACTAGGCATAGCAGTGTTCTGCATTCTGCAACTACTTTTTCCAATTCTCAACCTACATCAATTGGGGCTAACGGACGACGCTCGAAATCGGTCATATTATTTACATAAATGATCATATGGATTACTAAAACACTTCCATCGAAAAGCAGGGGCGGTTTTCAACTTGACTGCGCAGGTATGTCTGTTTCATTCGACAAGTTCAACGTTATACTGCTGGTTTAGCTAGCTGCTACTAAGCCACTGTTATCGGTACGGTACCGTAGCGAACTTATTGTAAACTAACGTTGTGGTGCGTTCGATTGTAGTGCTACAATTGCCAGGATACATTGCAATTATATGCTATCGAGAGAAAAATACGCCCAAAGCTGAGAATGCAGAGAGAACTTGTCTAATCGTGTAACAAAGTTATTCTGTCGCCAGCCCAATGAAGTTGATGTTCACAGTTAGCCATGGTTTTAGTTTTTACCTAGTCTGCTACTGGAGACGAGTAGGCTACCGTATTTGAGTGTTGTTAGCGGAGGAATTCTCGGAGAGGTGCAGTCGAACCCTGTCATGGTTGTCTGTAATACCCATCAAAAGTGGTATTACACTATACTATTGTCGATCAGTATAACGCGGGTGCGCCGCAATTTATGATGTACTTATAAGATATCCATTATATTTTTCGTTAATACACATGCATCGCCAGTAATTCAGTTGTGCCATCGTATCAGTTTCCGAAGATGTGCTTGTCCAGTCTAGCCTGGACCAACTGGCTTCATTGTAACATTGAACTCGACCGTTTGATCCATTGTGATGATTTGATGGTGGATGTTTTCACCTTCCATCTAACACTGAGCATCCATCTGTTTTTACCAAGCGTGACTAATTTTTCACACATTTACATGACTGACACATCGCCGTTGACATGGAACCGCATTGGCTTTGGTTATATTGTAGTTGCGCTGTTATAGTGAAGTCTATTTAAAGATGACCACTTAGTTAACTACGGTACGGTCCTATCATTCTTGGCGACAATACGACCACGAGACACGTACAGCTATATTGCATTGTTAAGCCAGCTTGGTTAGTCACTTACTTGCTTCGGCAGGTCTAGTAATTGTCTGGGGCGGATGACATTGTACCGTCGGCTATCATTCGTAGATGAATAGATGCAAGTTATGGTTAAGGACAAGGGTCGTGTTATTATCATAAAACGTTAAGACATTTTGAGCAATAACTATGTTACATATCTTATTCAGCTTGACCTTATTGCGAACCGTTTCGCCAATTTGTTTCTTTGTCAGTAGCAACCCCACTCATCCTGCTGAGTGAATAGTCAGCACATTTATAGACTATTGGACAGGGGATTCGCGTTGTAAAGAGTGCGAATCGGTATGCGTTGTTACTTGACTTAAACTTCCATGCATTATTAGCATACGGAGTTTCTTTATAGTATCGTTTTAAAACAGACTGGTTTGGTCGCTGTCTATGCTGGCCAATGTTATCGCTCTATTTTTGCTGTCGAATGTACTCTCCGCAGAGAGCAGCGCACCGAGACAAGGGAGAGCGACTCGGAGAAAAATGAATACTGTCGAGCAGTTTTCTTCTAAAAACAAGAGTTTCGTCTTTGAGACAAATACTATTCTGAGACTGGCAGGTGAATTGCAAGTGCCGATGGACGTTTACTCGCAATATTCACTGTTCTGTTGAAGAGTTCTTGTTGTACCCGACTGTCAGAAACAGAAATGGCGTCATCCTTTGCTGTAGTGTAACGTATAACCAGTGCAGTGCAGACAGAAGGCAACACACACACACACTACGCTACCGTACTATTAAAGCAACGTCTTTCCTGTGTCACCTTATGCCAATTATGATTTATTTAATGTTCTTATTATTATTGCTATCAAATTGTATTAACCCAAACGCGAAATAGATTATTTGACCATTGATAAGTTACTTTTTGCTTGCTCGCCCTTCGTTGCCACACATCGAGAGCATTACATAAACAGCTTTCAAGTCTGACCGAATCGGAATGATCTCTCTGCGATGGTTTACTTTGCTACATATATTTTGGGAATGTCGCATGAAAGCGTGGATACAAAACAAGCAGTCCACAAGAACATTAAATGTATACATTTTAGTGTCGACTATGACCTATGAGATATGTCGATAACGACAGCTGCTTACAAATTATGACAATTGTCTTCTATTTATTTAGCGTTTTAGGAAACTTATTGGTGTTAAATACTTAGTATGAAGAGCAATTTATGTCACCAGTTGCTTTCTCCGTTTTTCTTTATTTGTTGAAACATTTGAAACCTTTTATTGATACATTATTGCATCTAACATATTCTCCAAACTTGTCAACTTGTCTTTACAGCCACATATTTGTTACATTGGTCACCAAGAGGACTCATAGAGAGATGAAGGTAATGTATGTTAATTTATGCTCATGCAAACTTTATTCACCTTACAATATCTTTTCACCTTCTCTTTCCTAATGCTCTAATCATTCTTGCTCATACTATTCAATCAAAAGTTACGTTTTTTTTACAGTATTTAGTGGACATTCAGATGGGTTCAGGTTGTGCAAAGCACACACTAGAGGCTAGCAATGAATTGTTGCAATGTGTTATTGTTGATGTGTATCTTGTTACATGGTTACTGGTGGCCATACATGCATGCATGCATGCTTTTTGGCAGAATTATTTTTGGTTAAATAATGTCTGTAGAAGACAGTACTGGAAGAATGGACTACTAGAATTAATCATTAGAAATTACCAAGCATTTTTGCGCCACCTGTTACCTCTGCTGTTGGGCAGGCTAGTTACTGTACATCACCTAGAAAATGCACTTAGCTGTTGATACACTTAGTTCTTAAATTAGGACAATAATATCCCAGCCAACCATGCTGCATGTAGTGTTGTTGACCAAATGTCAGTGTTGGTTGTTTTGATTCCTGATGTCCAAATATATCTTAATACATTTGGCCAACACATCAATATGGTAATTGTTGCAGATTAAATGATTGTTATTTCAGGTAATCTGTTAAAGCAGACACTTTAATGTCATGTAGTACTGTATACATTTACTCTTCAAGTATTCAGAATTTTATTGATTTAAATATGCAATTATTCAGTGATTTATTTAACAAGTGGTCTGATAACTAATGTAGAGTATGAAGAGTCCGGTACATTATGTCATACTACATGAATAATATTTAATTGGTATGTAATTGTTTTTGGGAGTCTGTATATCAGATATAAATTAGTTGTCTATCTCACGGTACTACGTGTTGTGGTTTTACTTTGGTGACCTAATGAATGTAATATTTTACTTTATGCCTACTCAATATCTAGAAAAGTCTTGTGGTCTGACTGATGCACAGGCACAGGTTTGAGCTTCGACATGGATCCACCTGTTAGAACCTCATTGAGCGAGATATCTAAAACTCCATCCTGCACCTTAATACTTGAAACTGACTAAATTGCATTGGAATTAAATGTCTGCATGATTACCTAATTGAAATGTCTTACAGTTGAATAGTGTCAGTGAGAAGGCAAATGTTACAACAAAATGCGAATAATATTTTATTATTTTGTAAGGGATTCTAAAAACTGTTATCTCTAGCAGGTCTACAGCACAATTACGTCTGTACTGGTTAGCAGTCTGTGTTCTTAAGATCCTTCGTCTCAAAAGGGCAAAGGTTATAGCGTTAAAGTGGAAACTAGACAGTTTTATTTTGAGAATACTATAAGTTAACCTGTCTAATACTCTCACTCATTTAGACTGTCTAAGTGGTATGCATTTTTTTATTTTATATATATAATTTTTATTTTTTTGCGCTTTGAAGTAGGATAATTATAATACTATGTCAATGAGTAGTTGGACTGGCCTAAGTCTTCACAACCGTTTTCAAACAAAAGGTATTAAGTTTGGTGTGTGGGTTTTTTAGTTTTATTTTATTTTTTCCCTTTCTTCTTCTTAAAGCCAACCATGGTATTGCCAAGGTAACCTCTGCTAAAGCAGCAATGACTGTTATTGAGGTGACTCTGTCTTGGACAAAGAGGTGATTCACAGCAGGATTATTCTACAATGTGTGAGCTAGGTTAGAGGGAAAAGATTAATTCTTTCCTGCATGCCCATTGCATGTTCTTTTGTTCAGCACAAGCACTTTCATTAATGTGGCTCATGATATTTAATTTATTTCTTTAGCTGTTTTGGGTGTCATATTAATCCAGTTAGTTTGTAAAGAAGTGTTGTATAATAGGGGTTTAATTGTAGTTAGTTTACTTGTTTTGTGTTGATATTACTGTTCAGGTATAAAGTTAAAACAGGTTTAGTATGTTTACTTCAAAGTTGGAGTGGTAGATGCATGGAACTATGTGTGTGGGGGGGTGGGCGTCAGGTCATAGAATTCTATTAGATTTTTACATATTTTTTTTAGATTAAAAAATCAGGCCAGAATCAATCTCTAACAAATCTTTAATTCATAATTGTAAAAAATTATGTTTCAGAGTTGAGCACCCTTCCTATCCCTTGTTAGCTGATCCTCATAGCCCACCTGAACTTTAGCTGCACACTATTACTTGAGTGATAGCCAGAAAAAGCGGACATTAGGTTGTACAGGTTAGGTTGTGTGTATATATATAAATTTATTTATTTTATGGGTCAGACAAGGTAGGCTGCTATATATATATATAGCTAGCAGCCTACCTGGGGACCTATGTCAGGCAGTAATGCCGTAAAGCTGAAAATGTATATAATTTTGTTTATTTATTTTGGCACTGAGTTGTTGAATGCGCTGTATTCGTCAGGGCCTTCCAATAAATGCTCTTTAAGCAGTGGCTCATTACTAGTGTTAGTGCTGCATGGAGTTGCCTGCTAAAAGTTTCATGACCTGAGTGTCTGTATTGAGCGGAAGTGATTTGCTTCTCCTGTTGCCAGTGCCTCTGGATTTCACTTGGCAAAGCTAGAATGATTTCCAAGTGCTGACTAAGGACCATTCCAATACAAACAAATTAAATTTGAGTATTGGTTATTTACGTATGTGTACATTAAATATACTACAGTTCAGTTCAAGCTAGAGAACCAACACAAGTTTAGATTTGCACATGCATATAGATATACATACAAAACCTGATTAATTCTAATAATAATAATATTGGCAATATTATTTTAAGTACAATTTACTTTTCACCGACTATATTATTGACAGTCAGTCCAATCATATGGCTAATAATATGTTACTGTCCACCAAAAACATTTGTGCAAATTGTGTAAAGATGTAATGGGACAGTTAACACAGATAGCAGATTCCTACTGTTTGGGTCAATACTCAAAAAAATGCCTAATAACTAGTTCCTTTTATTGCACAATTTTGAAAAATGCTAAAACATCAAAGAGCTGAGTGAGGGGAGGGGCTGAGAAGGGGCCCCCCAGTAACAACGTTAACATTTTAATTTGATGACGTCTGAGCGGACACGGAGTGTATTTATTGTTGGAAATCATCCAGGTTCTGGTCTGGGGTGATTTTTAATGGATATGCTGTGTAGATCCGGTTTCAGCCCATAAAATGCAGATTTGTACAAAAACAGAAATGTTGTCAATATTGACAACAACATTGATGTGTCTCATCAGTCCAATCCTATGACTTAGTTTACAGCCAAAAAAAAAAAAATGTAGGGTGCAGTTACACATGACTTTTTCATTAATCTGCAGCATCACCTCAAATGCATCACAAAAAAGTGAATCCGACTGCCAGCATTTTGCAGGTTTTTGGAATATGCATATATCTTTAAGGTTATTGTGATTCGATTCATACAGACCATATCTAGGTGCAGTCACCCCCAATTTCCACCGGGCTCCGTCACGGAGCTCTATTCAATGCAAGTGAGCCACCAAAGTGTCCCAGAAGTGTATCAGGAGTGTCCCTGAAGCTTCTCAGAAACGGTTCTCCGCACGGCTCCGCAAAAAATAGGCAGCAGTTCTATTTTTTGACGGAGACTCTTCTGGGACGTTTCTGAAAGCGACCAACTGCCAATTAGGCAGAAGTCATTATTTCGATTTGGTTTGTTGCTATGGAATCTCAGCAAAAACACAATCCGCTCCGCTTGTGACACGCTGCCGGTGGGGCAGGATGCAGTGCAGAAAACGGAGCACAAAGGCATCGCTGACGTGAAGGGACAGAGACGCACCCGGTGGAAATCAGGCATCAGACCAATCGGATACAAAATAGGCAAAATAGGTACCTTGCCTATGATGATTACTCATAATCCACCCATCGGTATATCCATCCATCCATCGTCATCCACTTATCCGGAGTCGGGTCGCGGGGGCAGCAGCTTCAGCAGGGGACCCCAAACCT
>JAODUE010062103.1:0-16574 GCA_027564755.1 Amblyopsis hoosieri | reverse complement strand
GCCCTTAATCAGCCTAATTAGGGCCTACCTAGCCAATCAGGACCAGAGGCCTACTGAAACAAGGCAGGGCCGTCACATTACGGTCATTTAACAATTCATTAGTATAGGTATTTAATTTCTTCCTCTCAGAGGTAATAATAAAAAATATGAATCTCTTAAGTAATATGTATCATATTGGTTGACATTGCAAGCATCCTGGTAGTGAAGTCCCTTTTCTCTGTGCCCACGGGCACCTGGTCGCCTGCAGGGATGACGAGAGTCGCCCGCAGAGCATGTTCTAAAAATAGCACTAGTCGCCATGGAGCTCCATCTAAAATGTTATTTAATTGTGTTGCAGTCAATCAATAATCATCACTGCATTGATGTAGATTTGAAAATTACATTATTGAATCTAACATTTTCAAAACAATGTTGTATGAATTAAGTGATCTTGTCTGACTGAAAGTTCAATATTGTTCGCGTGACAACAAACCAACTGAGGCAATAAAGCAAACGGGCGCAGCTACGGGAGCTAGAAAAAACTAAACGAAGACAAACATGGCAGAAAAGCTAAAGAAAACAGTATTTTTGCAATGATTTTGAGTAAGTTATTTTTTGAGAACAAAGTAGGCCTATCACAAGTGTCTGATTGTGGCAACGGCAAAGCGGCGCAATTTAGAGACACTTCTCTCCGATGTCCAAATGGGGGCAAGTAGCTTACGATGGTTGGAAGAGTGTCAACTATGTCCGGGAACTTGACAGAGCAGCTGAACCGGGATCTGGTTATACGTGCAGGCGGTTTAGTAGTCTATCCAGTGCAATTCCGTGGACAGCAGAAGCAGCTGATGATGTTCATCCGAATGGTGTTTGATGGAAAAGACACATGATTTGAAGATGTGACAGTTAAAGGTAGGCCTAATAGTTATAGGCGACTGTTTTAAGCTAATACACTGTTTGTCAAATTTAACAAACACCTCCTTGCATTTCGCTATCTTACCGATCTCTCTGCACTCTAAAAAAAACTATATGGTAGCCTACTTTTACACAGCCCTTGCTCCGTAAATAGGAACATAAAGTGGCGAACACCACTCACTAGTAGCCTACAACAACGCTGCCTTGCTTAAAAATGTATTGCAATGTGTGCGGCGGGGCGGTATAGGGATTTTGATTTGACCTCAAAGTTAGCAAGCGTTCCCGAGAACTGACCCTGCATTTAATGGTTTCCTAAAATATGTAGCAGAAGTGATCATTTGTACAAAAAACAGGTGTGATTTTGAACAAAATGAATCAACAAAAGTGCTCATTCATGCAAAGCTGTCAAGAAAGATACAGTACACACAAATAACAGAGATGTGATGATCATGCTGACTTTCAAATGTTCAAACTTCAAACTAAAAGACTGAGATCTTATAACAGAAATGGTGTTGCATGTATCTGTGTTGTTATTATTGTGAGGACTCATTAACAGCAGCCTAGCCTAACGTGATTAGATAGTCACTTTTAATTTATGAATAATATTATCATTAAAGGTGAATCATGTAACTTTCTTATTCAGGACATTTCAAGTAAGTAGCCCTTCATATTACTCAGTACCCTTGAAGTAGCTCTCAGCTCCAAAAAGGCTGGTGACCCCTGTTCTAGGCAGTTAGAAACACAACACCTGCCTGCCTGTCTGTCTGTCCGTCCAGCAGTCTAATCAAGACTGCCTGGGGATTGTAATTACATCTTGTCTGAAACAGAGTCCTACAGTGTGTTTAACATTTTGTGATGGGCGCATCAAGGCCTGCTTTGGTTAAACAGCCTTTTTTCATTGTTGGGTGAATCCTATCAATAAATCAAATTTATATACTCTTGACTTGACATGTATTCAAGCAGATTATACACGTTTGAGAATATAATGACCATTGTGTCAGTGGTTTGTTTTGGTGTTTAGTTTCCAGCACACAGCAGGCAGCCCATGTTAAACTCAGCTAGTAAAAGAACAGCCCCATTCATGCTTGAGCTCCCTCCCAGTGATGGATAGATGCGGTAGTAAGGGGCATTTGTGTCGCTGTCCTGTGTGTCTCCAGTGGGCGGTGTTGATCTGCGGCCACTGCTTCTGTAACGAGTGCATAGCTATCATCGTGGAGCAATACAGCGTGGGCTCGCGGCGCCGAGCCATCAAGTGTGCCATCTGTAGGCAGACCACGTCACACACAGAGATCTCCTACGTGTTCACGGCCCAGTCCTCCAGCCAGAATCAGGACATCCCCGTCAAGGTCAGTCAAGGTCACAGCTGCTTGTTAGACTCAGAACAGGCAGGGCTTTGGAGAATGTTCTAGTATCATTTTTATGAGAATTTAAGTTAAGGATGTACCCAATAAGCTTCTATCTGGGATTTTATCAAAAATGTATTATTAATTTTATGTACAAAACTATTTTTACCGTAAAATATTTGATTACTGGGATCATCCTGACTGGACAGCAAAGATCTGCGCATACAATTAGAAAATAATGCACTAATGCACGTTCTCACTAGACTAAGATACATGTTGTTCAGTTTAACAATAGAAATCGCCAGTGTGATATTTAGAGCTAGCTGTGTCTCTGTGGTGACTGGATTTGATTTGTAGTGCAAAATGAATGTCTTCTAGAAAGGCAGCTCACTCTCCCTGCTACATCAGGTCAGGCCATTGTCATGGTATCTGTCTTAACTGCCCGTCAGGGAAGCCATTCTACCAAGGTGGAGGCGGTGGTGAGAACACTGAAAAAGATTCAAGCGACTGACCCCGGTGCCAAGTGCCTCGTCTTCTCCACGGTAACGGTTGACTTGATGTAGTCCGGTGGATCAATGCTTGATTTGGATTAGACTCAGCTTTGTTCTCTGTTCTACCCAGTGGCAGTGTGTGCTGGATATTATCGCCAAGGCTTTGTTTGACAACAACATGGAGTTCTCACAGATCAATGGGATTCACAAATTCCAGGTTTGTATTTGTTGTATTTTTACGGTATTTATTATATTTTCCAGCGGATGTATTCATTTATTTATTAAATGTATTTACTTTATTACGTTGCCCGGGTCAACTAATAATGTAAAGTAATGCTGCTCCAGGTTGTAACTGGTGTATTATTGACCACCGTGTTCCAGGAGAATCTCTGCTCGTTTAAATATGACGAGAAGATCAACATCCTTCTCCTTCCTCTGCACACGGGCTCCAACGGGCTGAACATCATCGAGGCCACTCATGTTCTGCTGGTGGAGCCCATCCTGAACCCAGCGCACGAGCTCCAGGCCATAGGCAGGGTGCATCGCATCGGCCAGACCAAGTAGGCTAGGTCTCAGGAGAACGTTAACGGATAGCATCACATTGCCTACTTATATAAGGATAGAGAAGTATTACAAAGTCTTTAATACATTTGTACCCAAAATCTGTTTAAAGTTACATATAATTACTTGTATTATATTGTGAGCTGAGTCAGTGTCACAGACTTTATTAGGGTGATTTTCGAGACACTAGTCTTGCCAGGCCAAACTTCGTATACTGCACTATTGTATAGAAATGTTGTCATATACGCGATACTGGAGATGCACAAACGGCGTTCATTGTGTTTTCTTAACCATGCTGATTTCCTTTCAACAAATAATTGAGTTGTGTTAAGCCACAACACATCTGTTGCCACTTACATTTTAGAAAGGGCATCCCAAACTTAAAGGCAGGATTAGTAGTTTTCGAGAGTGTTTGATAACTTTCAGAAGCTCCGCCCCACACATTGAAATGCATTGCGAAGGGCATTGTTTTTGTGAGCGGTGTTTGCCGTGTCCCTATTTACGGAGCCAGAGGTACCAGATTATTCTTTCAGCACACATAGAGACTGGTAATATAGCAAAATGCAAGAAGATATTTGGTGAATTTGAAAAAGTGTATTAGCTTACAGTAGCTGACTATATGTTTTAATGAAAGCAAAGCTGGCCACTAATCTAATAAACCATTGTACTGTATCTAACAGTTAACTAGTAGAGAAACTCTGACTCCTTTTCTCTCTGTGCACTAGGCCCACCTTTGTTCACAGATTTCTCATCAAATCTACTATTGAAGAACGAATGCAGACAATGCTGAAGACTGCAGAGAAAAGGTGGGTGTCTTTCACACAACAAGCTCTTCATGGACAATGTTGTACCTGAGATGTCTTGGGTCAGACGCCCTTGTAGTGCATGTAACGGTGATGTGCCGCTTCAGTTGATCTGACGTGTGGCTGATGTCTGTTGCAGCCACAGCACCCCAGCCATGAAACACTCTGAGGCAGCTGTGCTGACGGTGGCCGACCTGGTGGACCTGTTCACGGATGGTGAACCTCTGGAGTGAGCCTGCCTACCGTAGTGAGCCTGTTAACTATAGTTAGCCTGCCTACTGCAGTTAGCCTGTCTACTGCAGTTAGCCTGTCTACTGTAGGGAGCCTGCTTACTGTAGTTAGCCTGCCTACTGTAGTTAGCCTGCTTACTGTAGTGAGCCTGCTTACTGTAGTTAGCCTGCCTACTGTAGTGAGCCTGCTTACTGCAGTGAGCCTGCCCACTATAGTTAGCCTGCCCACTATAGTTAGCCTGCCTACTGCAGTTAGCCTGCCCACTGTGCAACAAGTAAGGGCAGCACCCTCAGAACAGAAAAATTGCACATTCCACTTTTTTTATACAAGAATTTAAAAGAATATGCATTTCCATAAAATATTTGAGCTTGTCCATAGACAAAAATGAAATAGAAGTCTTTTAGAATAAGAACATTGGAATTTTAACATACTGTATATTTATTCTATTGAATACTAATACAATTGAACTCATGACTACTGTATTTTAATTGTACAAGCACAGTTTTCCTAGTTTGTGTAAATCAAATATGATGTTTATTGTGTATTCGGTCATCCTCTGTAAGCTAATACTGTATGGTGAGCAGTTGTATAAAAATGTCAAAAGAAGTAAATGAGATGCTTTAAATGCATATATGTATGTGATATTTTCTTCATTTTGAGAAAATAAATGTTTGGCACCATTTAATAATCTGTTTTCATTAGTACCTTTTTGTGTGGTATTTCTCTGTCACATTTAGCTACTGTGGTTTATTTCATGTTGTAAAATGCAAACCAAGAAGACAGCCATTGACCTTTTACAACAGGAAAGAAAGAGTTTTCAGAAGTGTTTTCTTTCTTCAGAGGATCCCTTTCAAACTGGTTGTCTTGTGAGAATGGACAGACAATTCTGTCTGAAAATGTAGCTAGTTTTATTGGCAAAATAAAATGACACCAAATTCCTTTTCTTTGAATTAATGCAGCAATTCATCCTCCTTTATTGCGCATTTCCTAAATGACGTCTGGAATTTATTATCTACGGTGTGGCACTGGTGGTCATAACGATCTGTTCGTCTAAAACATTAAATGATTTCAATGACAATAATAATGGTTTCTCGTGTTCCTGGATAAGTGGTGTGTTTAACTTGCAGGTTCTTGGCTTGGATGTGAACTGTCCTTGACTCATAATGGCTTGTGTTTATCTGAGTGACTGGGATTCCCGCACCAGTAAAGATTTTGCCATGCTCTTTAAAACACAGACAAAAGATGTTGCCAACACAGGGCACCAGCCCACTACTACAGTTGTATCTCTGCATGGATACCAGACGTCTTGTTGCTCCCCATATTCAGAAACGCTTCTTAAATGTTTACTAAGAAGTGACTGCATGTGTGTTACCTTGGACTCCCCTCTGTTCTCTGTATTCATGTGTGGAATCTCATTATTGGTGGGGACATCATTCAAGCTGGTGTTTTAAGGCCAGAGGGAGGCTCCCAGTTCATTAGAGCAGAGTTTGGAGGGCCAGCGTAAGAGGGGGTACTACGTATTGCGGGGACAGCTAGCTCTAGTGAACAGTCCCAGAAGACTCAGATTTGGTGACTAAACGGACAGGAGTAGCCGAGGTGTTGTTCCCCAGACGAGCCAGAGAGAGAACCCTTGCAAGATGGCACGTACTGGCTTTGTGTCGGCCTTGCTTCTGCTCACAACCACTTCTGCTGTGTTCCTGGAGCCAGAACAAGGTGAGGCCTCTTAATGGTTCTTAATGGCACTAAGGTCAAGAAATATTAAGCAAATGGGAAAATCAGTAGGGATGTGCAAAAGTCAACTAAGTTGACTAGACTCTGGTTGCTGCTGGTATGGTGTGGTTTTATTTGGCATCCATAAGGATTATACATATTTAAACAAAGCATTAAACATGCAGTGGACAATGTAAACATCAATCAATATATTGCTACTTAATATAATTTGAAAATTAATTTAATCCCCTTTAACTATATTGCACATATTGCAGGGTGAAGGTCACACAGGTTTATTTATACATTGACCTAAACCTTTGGGTTTTATTCATTGTAAAACCTCCATCCTGCAATATATGTATAGATTTTTCTAACAATGTGAATAGATTAGTTTATATATATATATGGCTTTTGGTCCTTTTCCTTTCTCTTAGAGCTCAATGAAACCGTTATTTGTACCAATGACCATATGGAAGTCTCCATTCCCAGTGTGTTTTTCCTTAACAAAGTGCCCCCTGTCCATGTAAGTTAACCCAGTGTATATTTCCCCTAATACTTTGCTTACACAACTTGTAGTTTGCTAATTATTATAATTTTAATGTACATTTTCTATTTAGATTTGGGATTTGCATTTAAATGATCCAGAGTGCCGTGGTGTTGAGGATGGAGACAATTATATTTTCAGCATCAGGACAAATCTGTCTGACTGTGGAACTCTGATGGTATGACTGAATATCCCTACACATTTCTTCAGAAGATTAGTGTTCTGTAAGATGGCTTGGTTGGTTTTGTGTGTGTGTGTGTGTGTGAATGGAGTTGCATGTAAATTCTCCGAATTAACTTAACTGTCCACGTAAACTGTGCCATTGGGAACAACAAAGAAGTCAGGGCTAGCATTAGCAAAATGTAGACAAACTACAGACATATATTCCTCCTGATAATAAATAATCTTGTTTACGATACAGAAAAGAGGCGCCTTGACTTTTAATGCAAAACACAACAGTTAATTGAGTTGCACTTTGTACACCAATAACCAGAATAACGTAAGACTTGGCAGAAGAACTTAGGCTTTACTTATATGTCCCAAGTGCGCACTGCAGGCTTCTGCATACAGATTACTACTATGGAATTACAATGAGGTAGATACAGAGCATCACTACTCATAGAGAAAAGCCCACAGAGAAAGGAAGGGGAGGGGCATTTGATTCACAGGAAAATGTTATCGTGCTGCAACAACCCACGACCTTATTCAAAGCAGCAAGGGGTGCTTGAATGGCTCCTCGGCCCTAAATTATCAGGATTTACATGGAAATGATTGCGGTTTCTTCAGGGCCAGTGTAGTCCCCTATTATTTTCGTTCCAGCCAGTCGCATGGAGCTCTGGCCCTGCCCAGACAATGATTTAACACTGGCAAAGATATAAATCCCTACTTCAGAACACAAGTGCCATTGGAATGCATAGGGGCTTGTAAAACAGGCAGCATTGAAGAAGGCAGGAAACCTGTTGTATCTCTGTGATTTCACAAGGCTGCTGTAGATTAGATTTGGTTGCTTAAAGAGAGGAATGCCATCTCTGTCAGTATTATTTTGAACTGGAATTTATAACCTTTAAACTGCCTGTCAGAGAGGGGAAATAGTGGATAGTAGGATTTACAGGTTGGCCATTTCTTTTTAAGCGTGACTTTGTCCTAGGTCAAGACCGTCTGATGTTTCTGTCTCTTTAAAACGCTACAGTGATAAGTGCAGGTGTCAGTAGGGTGCTGTTGTGTTTGAGGAAGCCCTGTTGTGCTTGCTGTACTGCCACCAGCAGCCATCGTGGGGGGTTGTGTATTTTGAGGCAGTAAAAGGTGTCTGGATGGTTTGAGCATGGGGGCAATTAATTCTGCTCAATGGCCATGGAACCAGCACTCCATTTACACTCCACAGGGGCCCCAGACACACTGTGCATCTATCCTTTTCCTCTGTCTCGATTTTACAGTTGAATCTGCGTCAGAGACCATGCAAGTGTATGACTCATGTTTACAGTGTGTGAAAGGGTTCTAACTGTAAAGGTTACTGTATCCTTTGGGAAAGGGAGCCCTGACATGAAGTGTGAATGTAGCTCTCATGACCTTTTTTCCTATGGCCTTAAAACCACTGACCTATAAGATTAAAACATCAGCCTGTTCCCTATTTAAACCATCCACATACAGCGTAGGTCTATACTGTATAATATCAACACTGACTCAGCAGCTTCTGCCTGCAGTATAAAGGATGTTGCTAGACTGCTCATGCTGTATTGAAGGGATTATTCAACCCACAGCGTCGACCAGACTATTAGCCAATTGTTGTTGTTGTTGTTGTAATGCCAGCACAGAGCTTAGTCATAGTTGTGAACCAGTCTTAAGCCTGTAAGCATATACTGTAGGTCATTGTTGTGAGCCAGTGGTAAGGAACTGTTTTGAAACAGTCTTTTGGAGATGTTGGAGCTCATCATTAAACATAATAATGTCACAATTTCTCCATTACTGAATAAGTACCTGTTCATACAAATGTTCAATTAGCATATTGCCTGTACAATTAAAATTATGTAATTTAACAGGTGATTTTATCCGAAGTGACATAGAAATAGTACAAAACAATTACAAGTAAAATGTCAGTAGTAGATTGTTTTAGGCATCTTGCTCAAATATGTTTATAGGTAGCCCAACAACCTTCTCGGTGTGAGTCAATCACTCAGACAAGAAATTCCTGTATTTGCTAGACTAATATTTAAAGATCCTTAAAAAAAATTCTAGTTTTCATAACTTGTTGTCTGAACCTAAAAGTGTACAGTAGACTCATTTTGAAACATGTTGCCTAATTCTTAGGCCTAAAGATAATGCAAAGAAGTCAATCAGATTTTACCCAGTGATTGACAGATAGATAGATAGATAGATAGATAGATAGATAGATAGAACTTTCTTTGTCATTGAAAACCTATACATTTATAATTCAGTCGAACGAAATATTGATGCATAGGCTCACTAGGTGTATAAAAATAAAATTTAAAAAAAAGAAAAAATGATGCATGACATTATTTCTTGTAACTCATTGTCTATGACCTGCCACGCATTATAAAATGGGCATTGTAAAATTATGTTATTTTCTGTAATGTGCTTTATTGTATTTAGTTGTATTTTTCTCCTTCTTTACTAGATCTCAGACAACACACACATCATGTTCATAAACACCATACGCAATAATGATTCGGCGGTTGTTACCAGGAACTACATAAACATTACATTTGTATGCCGCTACCCCATTAACTATATGGTCCAGCAACCCAACGGTGAAAACCTGATCCGAGTGGATGTCAGGTAAGGCTTGGTTCCCTTACCGTACACTAAAAGTAGGACAACGGTTATTCACTTAATTAGATACATTACAGAATGCTTGCAGCAAAAATGGAATACATATGATATGGTATATAAATTGGAATCACTAATTGCCTTACAGATGCATAATGTATTGGTATAGTAATGTAATTGACTATTGACTACTATTATATAAATAAATACTGTGTTTTAGTGCTACTCTGTGTCCAGTAAATACTATTTTATTTCTGTGCTGTTTATAAATTGTTTCTCTGCAGAACAATAACTCTAAACACAGAGGATGGGAACTTCTCAGTGTCAATGTTATTGTATAAGGATGAAGGCTTTGAGGAAAGATGGACAACTGTGCCCTCACTGACCCTGGATGATAACATCTTTGTGAAGTTGTTCATGGTAACTAACTAGCCCGGGCTGGCCCATACAGTATATCTTTAATCTCTCTCATTAGCTGTCATTCAAATAGGCATTTTTAATGTACACCATTTATTAGCTCACATTTAAGTATAGCCTATATCCCCACATTGTATTTATAGACATATTTGTACAAGCCAGTTTATATGTCATCAATGTATGATATTTTGATATAATCTGCAAAAATAATTTAAACAGTATGTAAATGCAGATAAATGTTTAATTTATAGTGTTTGAGTGTCTAACAGAGGCCAATTTAAAGGTATGTTCCCCAATTGCATTAGTGCCCCAGAACCCCAAACTTAACTGCACATATCGATGCTTCTGTTTAGAAACACAATTGTGAGGGGGGAAATGTATAAATAATGCCAGCCACTAAGCCCTCAGGTTGTGGAGGAGCCTGCACTGTCTCAGTTTCCAACCAAATCAACACTAGGTTCAGCTATAAAGGATTTTTAGTATGCAGATCATTTACATGTGACATTTTATATGTAAAGCTTTAGACAGTTTCGGATGTTCCTGCAATTGACAGCTATTTCTGGCCACGGGCAAGCATGCCACGCTGTTACACTGTGTTAAGCAATATGTTGTGCTGTGATGTTCCAGGCCATTCTGGAAAGCTAACACTCCACTTGTGACCAGACAGTAACCTGAGTGCTTGTCCGCCACCACTCCACGTTGTTATCAGAGTTTCATCTCAGCGCTCCCATGCACATAGTCTTGCTAGCAACGCAGCTGCACCCGGTCAACCCCACCTCTAGTCACGCTTTTTTGAATTTAGTCGTGCCCGTTTCCTAACATGCCTCCTGCTCCAGGATACACTGTGAACTTGTCAAATAATTACAGAAGAAGAATACAGAAGTACCTGAATTTAAAAAATGTTGTTTGGTACATTAGGTTGTCTGGTTTGTCAGGGGTTGCCGACATGACAAAGCAAACCTTTCTATCTATTATATATATATACTGTATATATATATATATATATATATATATATCTACCATTCATTATAAACAGGTTACCCTTACAATAATAATTCCACTTACTCTGTGTGTGTGTGTGGATGCTTGAGTGCGTGCGTGCGTGCGTGTGCATAACCATTCATTGAAAGGGTAGATTTCACAACATTGAATAGTTGTAGATTTTCAATCACAACAAGGAAACTAAAATATGAAAATGTAAACAAAAACAGAATGCATGGAAAACCTGAGAGTGCCCTCTGTAGATACTTTAAAAGTCAAATGTAAGATATTTTAATGTGACGTCTCCCAAAATTGATTTATTTTGAGTACATGTACTGCATAGCAAATCCATGTATTTCATTACAGTCACTGGTCAAGACGAGTCACACAACAAAAAACGCTAACTCCATGTACATTTGTATTACCTCATAGATACCAGCTCACCTGATGTTGCGCGTGGAGCGCTGCTGGGCGACACCAACCAGTGACCCATACAGCAACATTCAGTACACCTTCATTAAGGACAGGTCTGCCACAACTACATGTGATCTACTTCACAATGACACTAGATTTGAATCTACAAATCTAGCATGAACCATACAAGGCACAGTACAGTGGTACTAGATTGAAAGGTTGTATTGCTGTGTGACATAGCAGTTCCTATTTGATTTGTTGCTTTTATGTCACAATTAGTAGAGCAGAAGACACTTGAAACTTATTTTAAGATATCCTTTATCTCTCACAGCTGATCCACATAATAATCAAATAATTACTCACAACTCTTTCAATATAACTTGTGTGTTATGGGTTAAGCAGCCATGTGACTGTGGTTCCTAATTTTCAAACTCTTGATGCTCGGCCCTCCTACAAGAACGCTGAAATGTGAAATAAGAGAATTCATTGCGTAGAGAGCTGTCCAGACAACAACTCATTGGACATGGTCATGTGACCCCATCCGAGGCCATATGCATTTCAGCTCGACAGCTGTGCATGCCCTTGACAACCACACAGTATTTTGTACTGTTAGCAACAGCATAGCAATGAAATACACAGGGTTTTCACGAGGCCAGAGGAGCAAATACTCCAAGTAATCTGTTTCCTACTGTCCAGGATGGGTTCAAACAACGTTGACACTATTCTATTTGCTTGTCAAATGATCATGTTGTGGTGGCCCTCTATAATAGCATCATTAAAGCAAGACACCTTGACATGTTTTTGTCTGTCGCCTAGCTGCCCAGTGTTGTTAAAGGAACAGACCCTGGCTGTATTGAAGAATGGTCAGGGAACAGAGGCCATGTTCAGGATTCAAATGTTCAAGTTTGTGGGCAGCTCTTACACAGACGTCTTCCTCCACTGCAACATCCTGATCTGTCACAACACACCGGGGGTCTGCCAGCCTGTGAGTGGGATTATTATGTCATGCCTGTCAAAGCGCTTGTCAAAGACTGGTTCAGACCTGTGCAGCTTTAGCTCCTAAAATAGACCTTGAATTGTTTTCAGCCGCTGGTGATTAGTTTGTCTTAACTAAGTCCAAATGCACGAGGACAGTGATTCTCATACGCACTACAAGAGAGTACTTAATATCACTGTTGGCTGGTAACCCCTTAACTCTCTGTCTCTTGTGAATGTGTCTACCAAACAAGAACTGTTCTGCAGAAGATGGATTAGGGAGGATGCGGCGAGACCTTCCACTCTCCCATACGGTATCTTATGGACCAATCCGAAGGCTTTTGACTGAAAGTGACCGACCAGGCCTCAGTAAGTTTAGGAATGGTAACCTTCCGCATTCTCTCTCACATGCGCTGATCTGGGAAGTTATTTGAATGAATTCAGGTTCTTTGCACTCGTATATGCAGGACTAGACAGTGGATCATATGCATTAATTAAATGCTAACTTTCTTCAGCAGATGCCAGAGGTGTTCTGCCTGTGGAGACATTTGTGCTCGCAGGACTGCTGGTTGTGTTGATTCTTGTCACTGGGGTGTTTGGAAGGCTATGGCTTCGGTCCAGGCGTTCGTATCCAGCGCGGGAAGCCCAGCTTACCCTCTCCAATATTCACCACATCTCAGAGGTGGCATCATGAGACTGTGGTCTTACTGAGCACACACAAATGGACAGACCAATACACACATGCAAGAGACACAACTCTCTCACACATTCACACATAATACTGTATGTATAATTATCGTATAGGCTACTGTATATAATATTGGTCGGATGTAAATACATGTTTAGAATGTGGAGGAATTTTGATAGATATGGTTTACAAAAACGCTGCATAAAACACTTTTCTGTTTTGTAACAAGTAAAAAATAAATAAAGGTCTCAATAAATGGTGTCCTGTATTTAATAGGCTATATCATATCTGTACAGTATGTCATTTTGAACATGTTGAATCAACCTATCAGCCTACAAACTTGCCTGCTGACAAAGCTACAATATGTTTAGGGTATTCCCCAGCCCTATTTACAGTGCTCTCGCAAACTGGTCTTCTGCGTGATGACGTAGTACTGTAGCGCCCCACACTTAGACAACACAAACGCCGACAGCCAAGCCACAACAGCATAGATAAAGTTAGCCCACGACAACAACGCTTGCAGCTTGCTTAAAAAAAAGTATTGAAATAATACCTTCCTGCGTGTAGTTTCTTATTGTTACAGTTTAAGCATATATGCCATGGGGAATAATAAGAAAACGTAAAAGTTTGTTGAACGTTTGGACCGGACTGAAGCTTTTTATTCAGGTAAGCCTTTTCTGGAAGCTACCAGCTAACGCAGATAGCAAGTGAATTTGCTAGCTAATGCTAGCTTGCTGGCCATGTTGTGTTTTTGTGTGACAAAGTTTTTTGTTCCGCCGGTGTGTCACATTTTCATCAGTGCATCTGCTGTGTATTACAAATGCGTTTACATGTGATATAAGCTCATGCGTATAACAAGTTAGCCTGCGTTTTTTTAACAAGATTGGCATCTGCCCCGTTTTTAAAAAACTGCTATTGTAGGAACGGTACCGTTTACCAGGCAGGTTTTGTAATATTCTCTAGATGGTGGTGGCAGATGTTGGTAGCAGTAAATACTTGACTACAATGCCCCTTCTGTTTACTTCTATGGTTGGTTATGGTCGTGAGTCATGTATGATCTTAGTGGTTGCTTATATTGTTAGACTGTCTGTAGTAAACTAATAATTTTGTTTTAATCCCTATCAAACCCACACGCGATCCAGATGAGTTTCTGTATTCTGCTTTGTGTCTTTGACAAAGTTTTTCATGTGTTCATACTCCTAAATAGCTTGCATGTCAGTTGTGTCTCCAAATCCAATTCAGCTACAGAGCCAAAGGTGGGGGGTCAACTGCATAAAGAACCAATGTGACATGTAACCTAAGATGTGGTGTTGTGAAATGTCATTTAGACAGAGTTTAACATCCTCTGAATCAACATACCTAGAAACCTGGCCTAGAGGTTACAAACTACTATGCATGTGGTAAGACTGTTTATAACTCAGATATTGTTGTGACAGTCTACTAGTAGACTACAGAATCAGCATAAGTTGTGAAACTTTTTGTTCTCTTTCTTTCCAGGGTTGCAAACCTCTCCCTTTCCTGCTCTGATTCCTTCCTGATTGCTTCCTCGCTTTGGGGTAACATTGTAAAAATGGAGAGCTTGCACATCCATTGCCTGAAGTGCATCAATAGAAGATGCATGACGAGGCCAGAGATGGGCGTTTCCTGTGACCTCATTGGCTGCCCTCTGGTCTGCGGGGCAGTTTTCCACGCGTGTAAGCTGGAGGAACATCGCTTGCTGTGTCCATACGAAAGGGTGCCTTGCCTCAACCAGGGGTTCGGGTGCCCGTTCACCGTAGCCAGGATCAAGATGGCCGACCACCTGGAGACATGCCCAGCCAGTGTGGTGTGCTGCACCATGGAGTGGAACCGCTGGCCTGTGAGCTATGCCGACCGCAAGTCCTACGAAAACCTGAGTAAAGACTTTGATGAAGTGGAGCAGCTGGACATGGCGTTGGCTTTGCAGGACCAGAGGATGCTGCTGGAGTCCCTGAAGGTCACCACGATGGTGTCGAAGAACGGAGAAAAGCAAGGCGATGAAAGTGACAAGATGGCCGCAGAGTCAAGTGTAGCAGAGATAGTGTTGAGTAACGGGACAGTAGACATGGAAGAAGAACCCTACAATAAGCTGTATAAGGCCTCTGTGGAGACTAGCCGAAGCCTAGCAGTTGCTTTGGACATCCTCTCCAGTTCCAAGGATGCTAATGTAATAATCGGAAGTTTAAACGGAGAGAAAACTGAGAAGAACGGAGGCCTTCACAATGGAGACAATGGCAATAATCGCAGCGATTATGTCGCTTTGGGGGATTTGAAGAACGTGGACATGAGAGAGAGTGACTCCGATTCAGACTGTGAGCTTGGAGCGGTTGGTGGAGTGGATTGTTCAGTTGGGACTGAGGTGGAACATGACACCATTTGCTGGGTGCAGGAAAATGAATTTGTGGAGCTGTTTGTCGAACCAGAGAATAGTGATGGTATCAGCGGTGCAATCGATTCCTCCTTCATCAGGCCTGAGATGTCTTACCATTCCCTGCCTGTGTTGGCGTTGGAGCCGCCGGGGCCTCACCTATCACCACTGTCACCCCCAATACCTCTCCTTTTGCCTGATCGTGTACGAAATAATTTATTGCAACACCTACCCATTGAACTGGGCTATCGATGCCTGGAACGTAAGCTACAGAATGTGGAGGTGCTCAGAGGAATGAGTGTGTTTACATTTAATGGGCGGCGGGCTCTGCTGTCGGATCCTTACTTGTTTCGGGCAAAGATGGAGGACAAGTCGGTAGACACGTCTGACTTGGAGGTGCCAGATGACCCTATGGGCCTCCATGGCATTGATCTCATCACAGCAGCCCTTCTCTTTTGTCTCGGGGACTCTCCAGGAGGCAGGGGCATCTCAGACAGCAGGTTTGTGGATGGCTATCACATTGACTTTGGCACTCAGACCTTCTCATTTCCATCAGCTATTTTGGCCACCGACACCATGGTTGGTGATATCGCTTCCGCGTCGGCCTGCGATCACGCCAACCCACAGCTGTCAAACCCGAGCCCCTTCCACACTCTCAGGCTGGACTTGGTGCTTGAATGTGTGGCCCGCTATCAAACCAAACAGCGCACCATGTTCACCTTTGTGTGTGGCCAGCTCTTCCGGAGGGATGAGTTCTCATCTCATTTCAAAAATGTTCACGGGGACATCCATGCTGGTCTCAATGGCTGGATGGAACACCGCTGCCCCCTAGCGTACTATGGCTGCACCTACTCCCAAAGACGATTCTGCCCATCTGTACAGGGTTCCAGAATAATCCATGATAGACACCTAGGGTCGTTTGGAGTACAGCTTGGTCTCCCCTTCAAGTACGGGGGCAGTCTTCCAAGAAACACCTGCCGCTTTGGCTCCCAGTGTGACCATCTCACCAGTCTTCCCTTTGAGTTGCTCCAGCATGTAGCAAGCTTCCTGGATGGGTTTAGCCTGTGCCAGCTGTCTAGGGTGTCTCGCACCATGAGAGACGTATGTGCTAGCCTACTGCAGATGCGGGGCATGGTAGTCATGCTTTGGAGCAAGAAACGCCTTGCTAATGGGTCTTTCTCCTGGCAAATTACAGATAAAGTAAGCCCTTATACATTTTGTTTTTACATTTGTTTTGTCATTCTTTTTATTTCAACTTGTCATTGTGTAACGAGCAATACAGGAAGGTGTGTGTGTGTGTGTGTGTGTGTGTGTGTGTGTGTGTGTGTGTGTGTGTGTGTGTGTGTGTGTGTGTG
>JAODUE010062102.1:0-39022 GCA_027564755.1 Amblyopsis hoosieri | reverse complement strand
ATATACACTATTTGCATGTGCAAACATTTACTAATATGCAAAGAATTACATGCAAAAGCCAGAAATTCTGATTCTGTATATGAAACATGCAAAACGTTGTACAGTAACAGCAGTCCTACAGTATATGGGCATGGGCAAACATTTGCTAAATCACATCTTAATGATGATGCATTATCATGCATTTATTTGCTTCCTTTTTTTATTAGATTTATTTACATGCATCATAGCTGAGTGTAATGTGAGTGTGGAATTGTCTTAGTTGGGTATTTAATTGATTTACAGTGGCACTGTATTGGATACTAGCATGCAAATGTAACAATGACTTTATGTAAGTATCTCAAAACACCACTAGAGATTAGATTTATTTTTTGTGTGGATTAAAATAATAAAACATTATTTGGTTAAACTTCAATGTTCAACATGCTCTCATAATAATATATAATATGTCCACAATGTAGTCCAAACCAATTTACAGTAAGTACATTTGTAGCTGAAATGGCCACTACTTCAGTTATCATACTGTAAGTAAAAGCATTCTATATTAGAACAGTGACTCGCTAGAACTAAATATGTTGCATGTGCATTGAGATGCATTACAAGAACCCATAATACAGCAGAATATTGCCCCCCGCCCCCTTCTCTTCTCTCTATTGGCAGCTATGAGGTAAATATGTCAATATGTGTTTCTTTTCTTAGTTTTTAATTCCTTTAATTTGTTTTCTACATCAAAGCATTATGCTGGCTCTATCTATGCCAGACAGACTATATTTCCAACTATACCAGCATTTATTCCTCCCACAAATTTAAATGTTATGTATTAAACAGATGCTCCCTCCCGACTAATAATGACGGCAACAACAGAATACACCACACATTCTTTGCCAACCAATTTTATAATAACAACAACAAACAACAACATAATTTTCTACATGGTTCTTCTTTTGTTTTTCTGTTACCTGAAAGGTCCAGTGGCCCAAACTGGCAAATGGTACTGATGCTTTCAATCCAGCTTTTCATTTCCTCCTCTGTCTTGGCTATCAGGTAAAAGATGCGAGTTGAGGTCTTCACGACAAAGGAATATTTTTCATGGAACTGCCGCTTTAACACAAGTTGCCCAGCTTGTGTTTGGACTTCACACTCTTTCAGATCAATGGTCCGGATGGGCTTCTTGGACCTCTTCGTTTGATAGTATTCCAGGACATCAGGGTTCCCACTCATTCGACCTCCGCGGAGAACAAACCAGCGTTTCCTCCAGGTCTAGGGAACAGAAGATGAGACAGTTTAATCACCCATACACATACATTAAACTGTAATATTATTAATGCTATACATAATCCTAGTCCAACCCCCCCATGGGGTCTACTGGTCTGGGTGTTGGGCTCCCAGCCAAAAGGTTGTGGGTTCAAACCCTGGTGTTGACCTACCTGTAAACATCCTTGAGCAAGATGGCTAATCCCTAACTGCTCCCAGTGGTTGGTTGCACCTTGCATGGCAGCAATCACCATCGGTGTATGAATGTGTGTGCAAATGGGTGAATGTGAGGCAAAATACTGTAAAGTGCTTTGAGTGGCCAAAAGGTTAGAAAAGTGCTATGTAAATGCAGTCCATTTACCCCCACAAACACTGTTCTATTCCCCACTTCCACCCTATTGTAGTCATGGAAAATATACCATGATAAACAGCTGAGCTTAGATAGTTTACGCCCAATTTCTTGCAATCGGTGTGGTCGCTATGCGGAACACCAACTAACATTTCCCAGAAATGCACAGAAGAGGAAGTTCATTCTAAGTAAGGGGAAAGGTCTACCACAAAGAAAGAGTATTTGGCCAGTAGGAGAGTACGAAACTCACAAATTATTATTGTCCACATTTCATTAAACTACAGTTTTAGCTGTAGAACAATCAGTCAATTACCTATCCACCATTTACATATTCACAAAAAACATTTGAACAGCTTGATGCACATTAGAATGACCACTGAATGTTATGGCAAAGTATAGAAAGATGTTGGTTTCTTATTTTGCTGAATATTTATTAGGAAACGCTTGTCTGATTAATTTTGTCACCATGTAGTCAACTAATATTCAGCAAAAAACTTCCAATTAAATTAATTATCTGCATGAAGAAGATACTTTCAAAGAAGTTATCATTTAGGCTACCATGATGTGCATGCACACAGACAATAGTCATACCAAACAAACTTGATAAATACATGTTTTCTATTAAAACAAATAATAGAATGCTGACATGTTAACATAAACATGCTGCTGCATCATAACAGAAGGTTGGCTGTGTACAACTGGATATGATCTCTTCTACTATTGACAAATTTAGCATACATATTTTAAGTAACTGTGGCTGAATGCATCTTCTAAATGCTGTAAATGTAAATAGAAAATAAAATGTGCCCATTTGTTTCTGTACACTGATTTGCAGAATTGTCCTCTATTTGTAAAAAGGAAGTGCAAACAGTCGTCATCAAAGTTGAGTTATTTCTGCTTGTCTGGTTATTTTGAAGTGTTTGGCATTGACAGCACTTCCCATGTTTCACAATACACTCTCAAAATGCATAAAATAACAGCCCAACTGTCAATAACCCGCCTCTCCTGACAATTTGTTCACATAAGACCCCTACCACAGATGTTGCCTTTAGATTTGTAATAAAACATAATAACATAAATACCTAATTTCTAGCTAGTAAATTAGCAGTAGTACAGAAATGAAATTATAAACGATATTATGCAATATACTGTAATACCCTAGTGTAAAAATGCAAGATATCATATTTGATACCATATTGTCATATGCCTATAATATAGGATACGCACACACACACACACACACACACACACACACACACACACACACAAAACCACAAATGTAACAGTCGTTACCTTTGACAACATCAATTGTAGGTTTACTTACTAAAAAGCTTTTAATAGCATATATTGCCCTACATGCTTGTCTACTCACATATCTCTTTAGTTTCTTCTCAGGGGGGGATTTGATAAGCCAGCCAGAGAAGACCACATCCCCTGTGCTCATTTTGGCTGCAGATATATGTTATCCTTGCCACTACTGTTGCTGTGACACTGAGCACAGCACTAAGCCTATCTGGTGTATTCTGTTATTCTGACTAGCCACCCAAAAAGGAGGAAGTCAAGAACATAATTACATTAACTGAGACAGAGAGAGAGAGAGAGAGAGAGAGAGAGAGAGAGAGAGAGAGAGAGAGTTCCTCTATGATGAGACAACTTTAATTCTACGTGATGCATTTGACAATGGGATATATGATGACATTAGAAGAAGGGTCATGAAACAAGTGTAAGGTGTAAGTGTAAAAAGAAAGAATGTTCTAAACAGAGTGCTCACATGGAGTTTGTTTGTTTGTTTGTTTGTTTGTTTGTTTGTTTGTTTGTTTGTCAGGCCAGGTAGAAATGTGCAATGTGCAATGTTCTAGATCTTTAAAATTCAGCAAATGTATGCTAAATTATGATATAATGTGAATAATGATTACGGTGATTATACAGATGAAGATAATTAATAATACTATTGTGATTGTTGTTATTATATAGCATGTTCAGAGTTATTGTGATTATGATTGATTTGTATTGATAATATTTATATTATAAATTCATTATTATTAGGCCTACAGTAAAACATCCTTATGACCCCATTGCTTTAATACATATTACAATGTTTACAAAATGTTTTATTCAAAATTGACTAATTTGCTTTTTTTAGGTGACAAAAACATTACATAACAGGCTTTGTATCATGTTCCTCCTCATAAGGTTTTCACTAACGTTATACAAATGTCCTTATAGTGTCTGTTATTGTATGGGCTGATGCTGTCAATTTAACCTGTGGAGGGCAGTATACTTTGCCATCGCTGCGACTAATCTGCTACGAATCCTACCTAAAATAAAATGCGGAAGTACCGTCCATTGAACCGGTTGAACATTGTACCCTCTCTGTCATATTCCATTATCTCTGGTAAAACAGCTCGCTCTCACCCAACGCAATGAATCATGGGATATCACGATGTTTTGTTAAAATGTTAGCTTTGTTTTTAAATTACTGATCTATCGTAAATATTGTAGGCTATCATAATGTTGCGCAAGCACCTATCCGTGACATAACTATGTATTTATATGCATTGGTTGATTTGTATACCCGTTCAATTCGCTACTCATCTACTGATTTTAAATATCTTTGTGATTACCCATGAATCCTCGAGTTTGTATGACCTGTCCCTGGCCTTGACGTCTTCTGCTGTGCTGCTGATAGTTACTGGTGTACTGTAGAGCTCTTGAACTGAAGCTACAATCATTGTAACTAGACCGTGTTTCTTGTCCTCTGGTTGCCGATAGCTGCAGATCCACAATGCTGACATGTAAAACTGTATGGAATAAGCTTGCACCTCTTGCTAGAGAGTCATCAACTGTGTTTCGGCTAAACGTGAGAACAGGCAAGTCTTGCTAGCTGACCCCAATCATAACGTGGTTACCGGTACTTGAAAACTTGCACATTTATGACACGTACATTACAATTACCTACTCTTTGTTTGATTACTACGGTGCTAGCTGCAGTTTAAACGGAGTTCCTCCAAATTTAGCGACGATAATCTACATTGCTGTCAGACTGTAGTAGGCTACCTTTCTGGTAGACTGGCATGTAGCCTACATGAATGTCCACTACAGTATAATATGTGTGCAGTGCTGTTATCAAGCATGTAATCCTTTGTGTGTTTTTAATATCGGCATTGCTTTCAGCATGTAAAGTTGCAAAATGTGATAAGCAGTATAGCTTATTGTTTTAAGACATTAACAAACCTTTCCATTATGATATGACTGCAATTGCATTATAAGCTGTGATTGTACTTTGCCTAACCACCCCGTTTTTAGACTTCTGTGGTGGCTGTCATTTTAGATACCTATTTCTATAAGTAGGTTATCCAACCTTGTCATTAATGTTCACAGGCCTGAGCAATGTCAGAAGCCCAGCATTTGTGCCATTGGCCCACATGTCCACGGCAGGTGGAGGAGGTGGAGGGGAAAACAAGGTGTATGTCCTCCTGGTTGGTGCAGCGTTCCTTGGCGGGGGAGCATATGTAAGTAGTGAGCATTTGCACTAATGATATGCATGTACTCTTGTGTCTTCCAAAGTGCTTCTTTAATAATCACAATTTGCAAAAGTTGTATTATTATTATTATTATTTTTTTTTAGATAACACAATGTGCCAGGATAAATTATTGCTGAATATGGGCTTCTTTATTCCTATGCAGATATTTTACAAAAATTCAGCTGTTTCCAGCATTTCTGATTAGATTCTATTGTAATTAGGCCTGTCATGATAACTACTATATCGACTTATCATTCAATATATGGACATGACCTCAATATTTCAGACGTTGTATTACAAATGCGTGTTGCTGACATACAAAAGTTTGTTCTCTTCCGCCGTTCCCTTCTCTACACACACAGAGCAGACAGCAACAGTTGACAGAAGTGAGGATTTAATAGGTGTTTTACAGACAACTGCATTATTCAAACTACGTTTGATAGAATAAATGTGAAAATATGACTTTTCTTTTTTCCCTTCAAAGTTTATTTTTAATACTTAGCCAAGCAATAAAATTGGTTTAACCAATCGTAACAAACAATTGTTGTCACATGACAATAGCAGAACAACATTGTTTAGGCTACACAATTCTGATAAAAGGCCTAATAGCCTATTGTTTATTGCAAATATTATTGGGATAATATATTGCCCAACAAAAATAGTTATTGTGACAAGCCTATAGGTACACAACATTTTAATTTCTTTCAAAAACCAGGACATTTCTAAGTTACCTCAAACTTTAGAACCGTAGTAGGTTGTTTTCTTAAACAGATTAATCCTCATTTTGATTGTATATAATTTCCGACACCTCATTTACAGTTAGGTAATTTTATAGATTATTTTATCCAAAGCAATTTGAAGTAATTACAGTTATTAATCAGCAGGGCAAGTTGCGGAGCGAACCTAGGACCTTCCGGCTGGCAGTTGAACACCTTAACCACCAGTATATCCTGCCCACCAGGATATAGGCCATTTAATTGAAGAATTATAACATGTTAGATCTTATGGATGTATATATTTCTGTAGGCCTACCAAACCATGAAGGGGGACAAAGAAAGATATCATGACCGTCTCTCAGAGATTTCATCAAGACCACACAAATTACCCCCAGAAAAACCTGCTACAAAACTAGAACCAAAGGCACCTGGTAAGACCTATTAAACTAATTTAGAGTTTTTGATTTTATTTTTTATTATTACCTTTTTGTGTTTATGTTGACAGTATATTACAATACAATTAAAGTTAATCATTGTAACATGGTTATTTAATTTAACAATGCAATTTCCACAGCATTTGTCGTTGGTTTGGGAAACTATAAAAAGCCATTTATCTGATGCTTCTCTCTATGTAACCAAAAAGCCCATCAATATACATACTGTAGTATCACTTAATTCATATGCTGACTGCCAAAGGTCAGAACGTTTTCGTGCACAAGGCTGAGCGAGCGCCTCCCATCCCTCACACAACGTGTTATCCTCAAAGCAGCTACTGTTTGTATTCATTGAACGGCTGGTAGGTAGGTAGGTATGTAGATGGAGGCGGAGCTATGCCACAGTCCAAGGTTGACGATACACAGGAGGAATAAACAGTTAGGATGTGGGTGGTGTGATGTTGCTGAAGTATGGTAAGACACCATGGTTTGATGATGGCTGGAAAGCAATAATATTTAAACAATGTGCTAGGTTTAAATGTACATAAATAAACCTTAGACTAATCATATTTAGTTAAAATGATTAGTCGAAACTTGTATCATTTGTTTGTATTTAGGAAAATTTCTCAATTATTTGCACTAATCCCCAGCACATTGCTCCTTGTTTGAGAGAGAGCGGCAATTCCCGTGCGATTCAAGTAATTCCTTGTTCTTTGTGATTTCATTTCCCAGAGGTCTCTAAGCAGACCCAAGAACCTAACGTAACTCAGAAGAAAGAAATGCCTTCTGCTGAGGAGGTGAGCTCTTCAACAAGCCCTGCTGCAGAGGGAACAGCCCCCAGTGAAGCAACAGAACAGTCTCCAGGTGCGCTGCTTGTCATCTATACAGCTCACCTGTATGCATCGTGTGTCAGAGGTGTCCTGTAAAAATAATACAGGTTGTATTAGCACAATGCTACAATGACACATTCTTAGGATTTAAGCATGTGAAATTGTAACACTGACTTTTAAATTGAAGCATGTGGTCTTATGAAAATCAACCAGCTTCACCACTGTACAAGCCAATTCTAATTGACTTGCACGATACTTACACTCACAAATTATATTATTTATGGATGAATATACACCTCTGTCAGTATTGACAAAGCTCTTAACTGAGCCTAAAATTAGGAGTAGGCTCAAACCATCACCACTGCACGGTGGCATTATACCTGTTGCCAACATCTGCCTAATACTGCAAGCATCTGAAGTATTGCTAACTTCAGATCTGGTGATGTGAGGACATCTCTCATTTTCTCTCATTTGTGAATTATATTATAATGTAGTTTGCTGAGGTTTCCACCAAACACTCACAGTACATTTACATTTGTGTATATTTATCATGTGTATTATATTTGTATTTAATTGGCAAAAAAAATTACTTACAATTACACAAAAATGACATCTACATGACCCACCTACCCTGTTGCATTTACTGTATATAATTTTGATTTGGAGAGCATATCTCCTGCATTAACATTGCAGTCATATTTGCTTAAGCAATAGAGAGAAGCTTATTAAGTCCTCCTCACAACTCTTATACATAGGATGTTCCCAGGAATTGTATTAATTACTACAAAATAAGGATTACCTGTTTGTATTCATTGAACGGCTGGTAGCCGTTGTCTAGAGGTTGAGACATTCATCTGTCTTGAATGCATGCCATGTGTTTTATGTGTTTTGTGTTTGTGTTTAACAGTCTTTTTGTCATGCTTGAGTTATGGTCTTCTACTGCATCCCACTCACAAAATGCTGTTGTCATTTACACATTTTTAGTCTTCCACTTGTTTATAAAGTCTTTCCAAATCTGTCCATGCAAACCATCAATAACTCTGTATTCTACAAACATTTCTTTACTTTAACTACATATAATCTACCACTAAATTCAGACATATCATTTTGTGTTGTAGTATTTCATACATGTTATATCAATGCATGCATAACTAGATAACTGGGAATTTTATAACTGCAAATGTGTCATGGGCTAGCATTTATACTGTTCCACTGTTCTCTAAGTGGTTAGGTGTGTACAACACAGTACATGCCTCTAGTGCTTGTCTATTAATGGAAGCTGTTCTATGGGAGTTGGTTGCATATATTTCCAAAAGATAATTTTCCAACTGAATACACAAGATTTGAAAAATGTAATCGGAGTTTGTCCTTTAAACTGATCAACCAGAAACGAGCACTAATGGGTGATGATCATGAATGTAGTACATTTTTAGAAGCTCCCAGTGCCGTGGCAATACTGTTTTTTATTATTGTTTATCCATACAGTTAAAGCAATATAGTTTGTTTATGCAGCTAACTATACTGTAGACCAACTGTATTTATTGGGCAGCTTCCATGTGTTTCCTCTCTGTTCAGTGTGCATGTTCACCAGTGCTTTCTCGGGACGACCAGAGGTGACCATTGGTATTGCATCGAGCTAGGAGGTGTGCACGTCCGTCAATGGGTTTTATAGTACATAATTCAGACTAATCCCAGACTATGGATTACTTTAACAGCATCTGGACCAGGGGCAGAGGTCTCACCTGAAGAGCCAGCCGAACAAGCTGCATCTTCACTAGTTGAGGAGGGTAAGGGTTGGCATGGAGAGGACATATAGTAGTAGGCCTACAGCAGCAAAGCACAAAAACCTGTATATAAAGTAATTATTAAAGGGTGGACAGAGGGCATTTTAATACATTTATGGAAGTGCTCCGGTCAGCTCATACTGGGCTAAGTGTGCTTGTTATAGCTGTAATGTGTACATGCAGGACTTTGTGGTAACAGCTCAATTATTTGTATTTCTGGACAAAACTCACGTTAAGTTTTACATGTTTTTGCTATACAGCACATGAATGTCCCTGTTGTTTTTCCATATCAACATTCAGATTAAACCCAGACTATGGATTACTTTAACAGCGGCAGGAGAGAAATGCATTCAAAGCGATTATTAACACTAATGAAGCGATTTGTCACGACAGTCTTGATAGAACCCTTTTGCATTCAACCCTCGATCAGCAGTTTAGCCTTTTAGCGGATGCACAGTTTAGTGGTTGTAATGCATCACTGATTTGCTAACAGAGCCAGCGCCTCCATCAGAGCCCACTTCACCCGAGCCATCACCCATTGTGGAGAGTGGTAAGCAGTCCGCTGTCCTGGTTTGAGCTTGTGTGTAGGTTTATTACAGCATTAACTGGTTAACACTGCGGTTACACGAACAGAGCCTGCAGCAGCAGTGGAAAGCCATGCAGCAGAAACGGCAGCTCCAGAGGTGGCTGAGATGGGTAAGGCCTTAACACAGCCAGGGCTGAGGGATGGGGAAGCGGTCCTCCTTCATGTTCATTAATAAGAAACGGTTCTCTCCCTTTTTTTTTTTTTTTTTTTTTTTTTTCTCTTTTACTTTAAATGCTTTTAACCTTTTCACTTCTTTGCAGCTTTTCCCTTTTGGTGTCCTTTTTCCACAGAGCATTTTGGACTTAGGGTTAAAGACTAGTCTCTCACACACCATAGCATGTAGACACTGGGACCAGGTGGAATGAAGCTATTTTGGTGGTGTTCAGCTTCGACTGGCTCACATATTGACTTTGTGTGTTTGTGTGTGTGTGTCTCTCTCCCTGCAGCCACAGCGGTGACCCCACCTGCCTCCAAGTTCCCCTCACACGCCCCCTACCTCCTCATTGGTGGGGGCACGGCCTCCTTCGCCGCTGCCCGCTCTATCAGAGCCAGAGACCCAGATGCCAGGGTAGGGCCTCCACTGCCTCCACTCCTGCTCCCCCCCTGCATTCACACCGCCGACGTGGTCCGCTCGCAAAGAGGCACGTTGCAGTTAGTTTCCAACGGTCGCCAGCGTCTCTCTCCACGACAACAACGCTCGGCCAGCGACGGGGTCGCCCGGCGACAGCTCGTCGGCCATTTGCGAGTTGAAATACGAATGCGGGGTTACTCTTGAGCAAAGATGACAAACGCTGGTGACAGTGTGAAACTAACATGAAATTGTCATCAAACGTATATACCATAACTGCTTACACTGCTTTAGAATGGTATTTATTTATTGTTATGTAATCTCTTAATATATGTTTTCCATGAGTTCGTTGTGAAGTTCTATCTGGGACCAAAAGTAATAGTGAATAAATTATATAGTTCTAAGTGTCTAGCTTTGCAATGGGTTTGGTTCTGAATGAGTGCTGTTGTCCCGTAGGTGTTGATAGTGACAGAAGAGCCAGACCTTCCATACATGAGACCACCTCTGTCTAAGGAGCTGTGGTTTTCAGACGAGCCCGGCGTCACAGAGACCCTGCGCTTCAAACAGTGGAACGGGAAGGAAAGGAGGTGTGTGTGTAAAGCGAAGGAACGGAAGTGCAAAACGATGCCCAACTGTCAAAACATGTTTAACAACTCTGTTCATTTCCCAGTATCTACTTCCAGCCACCCTCATTCTACATCAACCCCGAAGAGTTTAACAGTGCAGAACATGGCGGTGTGGCTGTGCTCACTGGCAAGAAGGTCGGTGTAAATATAGTCATTGTCAAATCATGACAGGCTATGAAGCGCCTGGCTGTTGAACATCTGCTTCACGGCAACGCCGTTGTACTGTAGGTGGTGCACATGGACGTGAAGGGGAACAAGGTCCAGCTGGACGATCGCACTGAGATTACTTATGACAAGTGCTTGATAGCCACAGGTAAGTCTCGCCGCTATTCCTGAAGGGGTCTGTTCGTAAGGCGCAACGTCTCAATGGTGCGTTCCTCTGTAGGCGGCGTGCCAAGGACTCTGCAGGTAGTAGAGAGAGCTGGAGAGGAGGTGTTGAAGAGGACCACTTTATTCAGGAAAGTCAGTGTTCAGCCACCGGGGGCGTCTCTGGGCCAACAAAGTTCATAATGTTAACTGACAATATTGTCTTTTAATACATAATGTGGTTCAGTGTGGCTGCATTATAGTGAGTAGTTAAGAATCATTATAAGCAAGCACAAAGGGAAATGCATTGTTTATGTGCTTATATAATGCTTTGGTGTACTGCACCTGTTGAATTAGAGCTCTGGCATCACACAGTGCAGTACATAGTGCAATTATATACCTGGTACAATGCATGTAGAAATATTTGATTAGGTACACGTACAGTACTTAATCATAATCAGTTTCAATACACTTGAGACTGTGTGAATCAATGCAGTCCCTTGGAAAAGTAACAATAATTTATTATAATGGTTTCTGCATTGCAATGATAAAAATGCATATATGCGTGTAGCAATACTGCCTTTCCCAGGGTGATGTAAAAACGTTTTATTTGAACGTTGACATGCTTCTTTCCTGTCTCTACAATCTGAAATGTCTGAGTCACGGATACAGTTCCTTCCTCTCCCCAGATTGAGGACTTCAAAGCGTTGGACAAGGTCTCTAGGAACGTCCAGTCCATCACCATAATCGGGGGGGGCTTCATGGGCAGCGAGCTGGCTTGTGCCCTTGGGAGGAGATGTGAGGCTACTAACCGCGTCACGACCTAAAGAACACGCACACAACAACAAAACATAGCATTCAGTCTTGCAGAGTGTCTCCGTCACTGTACAACGATTCCTTGCCTGTTGACCATCCTTGACCCTGCTCTCCCCTCAGCAACTGAGACACGCCTGGAGGTGATTCAAATGTTTCCTGAAAAGGGAAACATGGGCAAGGTTCTGCCTGAATACCTGAGCAACTGGACAACAGAGAAGGTCAAGAGAGGTTTGTGTCTTGTTAATGCTTCTGCAGTGTAGACTTCAGAAACCTCCGTATTCCTGTGAAATTGATATCCCCAGGAAAATGCATTGCCTTTTGCTTCCTACATTATTCAATTCCCCGTTAACCCTGTCTGCTGTTTTCCATCTCAGAGGGTGTGAACATCCTCACAGAGGCTTTAGTCAAATCTGTGGCCTACAAGGATGACAAGATGGAGATTCTGCTCAAGGACGGCCGTGTGGTAAGTGCACCTCGCTGGAACGCAATAGTGAGATTCAAACAGTAGACCCCGTCTTTACGCTCTCTGAACGCGTGTCGCTGTGCCCTTCTAGGTGAACACGGATCACATCGTCGCTGCCGTGGGCCTGGAGCCCAGCGTGGACCTTGCCAAGTCGGGAGGGCTTGAGGTGGACTCTGATTTCGGGGGCTACCGGGTCAATGCGGAGCTGCAGGCTAGGTCTAATATCTGGGTGGTAAGTTAAAGTTCCCCTATATGACATCCTGCCACTAGATATCACATCTGTTTTATGATGTTATTTTGATGCTCACTGTGGGGAAAATGTTACATTTAAACGACTATTCGACTGGAAGAATCTCAGTCGACAGACGGGTCGCCCACTGATTATTTGACTTGTCGGTTGATTTTCAAGGGGCAGCCCTAGTATATAGAGCACCTTTTGAATGCACTTAAATGTACAGATTGTACTCTGCTGTAATCTGGAATATTTAGTGTTGTTTTTCAGCAACCACTGCCCACTGATTATGCACATTTTGTAGTGTCAACAAAACATTTACATCAGTGGTGTTGCACACACTGAATGGACATCCATATGTCAGTATCTATTTGTACAATTTCCAAATCAACGTAACCAAGTTGCATAAATTGGTATGGGTGACGCACATTGGTATAAGTGAATAACATTAATGGGGCTTTTATTGTTCCTGAAGGAAGATGTAATGAATGTGCAAAATGTCCATTAGGCTGGATGGTCCTAGGAGCTTTTGAAATGAGATGATTTTACATAAGACTGTTTTAGAATTAGGATACATTCATCCTCTAACTGCACAGGTTCTTCTAACATTGTATACTATTACCTTAGGGCCTTATGTTAAGGATGGGGACCCTTTGACGGGTTGCAAAATGCTTTTGGGAGGGTCACGACACGAGATATACGCTATTCGACTATCTTATTAGTTTCAATGCCTTTTAATAGAACTGCGCCTGTGTCGTGCTGTCCATGATTTCTGCTGATGCCGCTGAAAGAGAACAAGTGGTTCAGTGCTTGCGAGCCGTGTTGGAGAAGCCCCTCTGTGGCGTGACGTCTCACGAGCGGGCCGTGTCTTGCAGGCGGGAGACGCCGCGTGCTTCTACGACATCAGGCTGGGCCGCAGGCGGGTGGAGCACCATGATCACGCCGTTGTCAGCGGCAGACTCGCAGGGGAGAACATGACGGGAGCCAACAAGCCCTACTGGCACCAGTCCATGTTCTGGTAGGTCAGCGGTAGTTGTGAATACATTCCAGTCATATGTGTGCATGTACTCTAAATATGAATATGTTCCAGTCATATATGTGCATGTACTCTAAATGTGAAATGTGAATATGTTCCAGTCATATATGTGCATGTACTCTAAATGTGAATATGTTCCAGTCATATATGTGCATGTACTCTAAATGTGAATATGTTCCAGTCATATATGTGCATGTACTCTAGCTGTGAAGTGTGAATAGGTTCCAGTCATATATGCGCATGTACTCTAAATGTGAATAGGTTCCAGTCATATACATAAAGCTGGTTTGATTTGACCAGTAGTCATAAAGCTTTGGTGGACACTATGAGGAGTTACCAGCAGATGGCAGTCTTATCCGGATAGAGTCAGAAACATCATCAACACAACATCATTGCTGTGTATGCATTAGCGTGCACATGTTGCATTCTCACACGTATGTAGCATGCACATTCCTATGGGACAAATCGATCGGAATAAGGCAGATGCTTCAAGTTCAGGACCGTCAGCTTTTTGAAAACGTTTTACGTAACTAGTCTAACCCTGAGATTGCATCTATGTATATTTTTCAGGGAGGTTTTGTACGTGTTGTGCATTGAAAATACGGGGGGGAAATGTATTTGAAGACAAATCCAAAATTACAGCAAACTCAGACATGCGGAAACAATATTTTTACAACTTTCTCCTGTTTGCAATAAATGAAAATACAATCTTTGCATGCTTCAATACACGCTGTCACCTGTGACGTGAAGTACACAATGTTCAATTGGCTGTAAAGTACTGTAGTAATAGGCCAGCATGAAAAGTCATCTGGCCGCAAACGGAGGATGGGGTGAATTAAGGCTAATTGCAAGCATGTTTAACAAGTCTGCTTTTAGCCGTGTGTGCGTGCGTGCGTGCGCGCGCGCTGTGATTCATTGTGTGTTGTGATCTCTTGCTGGTTCACAGGAGTGATTTGGGCCCAGATGTAGGCTACGAGGCCATCGGGATTGTTGACAGTAGTCTGCCAACCGTAGGAGTGTTTGCCAAAGCCACTGCCAAGGATACGCCTAGAGCAGTCACTGAGGAGTCAGGTAAAGCCATCCTCTGTTAACCTTAATCTAGTTTGAACACTTCCATTTCCAATTTCCATTTTGGACAAACTCTGTCCAAAATGGTAGCGCGCTATTTAACATTGGCTTTCTGACTGAGAACGGGATGATTGGTCAAAGCCGAATGGTCACAATCCAGAAATGACGCTACACCTGAGGGATGTTTCTGTCTTAAATGACACATTAGACACATTTTAAAACTAGTCCAGACATTCCGGGTCCCTTCAGGCAGCACAACTAAACATAACATAACTAACTATTTAACTACATTTTACAATACAGTACCTTTTAAAAAAAAAGGGCACCTCCTAAATACTCCACAGGAACGGGAATCCGCTCGGAGAGTGAGACCGAGGCGGTGGCCACAAAACCAGTGGCTTCTTCAACGCCGGCCCCGCCTTCCACGGCCAAGGATGAATACGGGAAAGGAGTGATCTTTTACCTGAGAGACCGAGTGGTGGTGGGTGTCGTCCTGTGGAACGTCTTCAACCGGATGCCCATCGCGAGGAAGGTCAGCGTAAACAATGTGTCCTCACTAGCACTGCCTATTGTGTTGATGTGTTGTATTTATTTAGCCATCTTCACAGATCATCAAAGATGGGGAGGAGCATGCAGATCTGAACGAGGTGGCCAAGCTCTTCAACATCCATGAGGACTGAGTTGGCTTCTGAGGGCTGTGGTTGTTTTTTTTAATGGCCGAGGTCTGTCACGCCTCATTAAGCCTCTGAACTTCTGACGCTCCAGGCTTTGGCAGACCCAACACACACACAGGGAGGAACTTGTTGCTGTGATACGTTTTTCATACATTTGGAATTTGTACCAGCTTCACGTCTTATGTTTGTTTGTTGCTTTTTTTGTGTGATGGGGGAATATTGTGATTGATAAATGTCTCTGGCCATTTGCTCTTGTTGCATATTGTGATCAAGGTGTAAATGTTTCCCTGTTTTATTTAAAGTACCAACAAGCTAACTACCATTCACTATAAATTGCTTTCTTTGTGTGGGAGCATAGCAGCTTGTAATGAGAAAAGCTGCAATAAAATTATTTTTAAAGTGAAAGTATTACATTTGTCCTACTGGGTAGTGCTTTGTGTTGTGGCAGAGGTGTTTAAACCATAAAACTATATAATAACGTTTGAACACACGTCTATGCTTAAGGGTTTCCCAGTGTTTGTTGCAGACAAATTGACATGACTGAATACATTTATAAAATAGTTCAAATTCAGCTTGTTTGTAGAGAGGGCACTTGACCATAACATTATAGTGCATGGAGGCATTAAACTAGCGAGAAAATAGGTCTACCGTAGTATTAAAATTATGGTTGGCCTACTTTTCTTTTTAGAGACTGAGTGGCTTCTCTATCCGGAAAATATTTTTGTTTTCAAATTGTGATTTTCTTCACACATGGGAAGAAAGCGTCTGCCATACTAATTTAGCATCTTTCTGACCTAAATATTATGGTATTTGATAAGATTTCTTGCTTTTCTTCTGTATATAATTGTATAATGTTGAGATTACACCTAGATATTAAAATGAGCTATACATCTGAAGTAACTGACACATGAGCACAAAACACTTCTGCTGAGGGTAAAGGTAAATATCCTCCAAATATGTAACTGCATTTGAGATGTTGCACCTTAATTAATCAATCTTTATTTTTATAGCACTTTTCATACAAATTCATGTAACACAAAGTGCTTCACACTACAATGTCATTAAAAACAATACAAAATGAGTAAAAACAATACAATATATAAAATAAAAAGTAATACCACCACTCATGTTACACTCATCATCCCAACCCTCCAATCACAAACATCGGGAGTCCCATTCCATAATGTGTTAATACCTTGCATAAAGCGCAAGTTGGTTTGCTTATAACAGTATTGCTATTAGTGTAATACTGACACTAAATCTAGGTCTATCTTTTTCAAGATGTTAGGTCCTTTTTCTGTTCAGGTGCTACTTTTACAAGTGGGGGGGGGACGTTTTCACAACTTTGCTCAATAATTAATTTTCAGTTCTATTTTTGTCTCTTGGCTGCTTGAGGTTTCTTAGCAAATCTGATTTGGCTTGTTAAAAACTAAAATCACAATTTTGTTTGTTTTGCTGCATCTTATTAGTATGCTGTATTACATATTTTTATTTCACATTTTAATTAATACTTAATAATTAATATTATTTAATATCTGATGCTGGCAAGTTTAGGCTGTAAAATAGAAAAATGAAAACAGTGCTGTCTCTTTAAATAATCTTGCTGTAATTCCTGGAGCCTGTGGCCTAAAAAATATTTAATTTGAAGTCCTCTCCACACACACCCACGGAAAACTTGGTTTTAAAATATACAGCACTACTATCTTTACACCAGCAAAGAAGAGGATGGCTCTCAGATAATACCGTTCCAGAGCCTGGATAGCAGATCTTCTTGTCAGATTTTCTATAACAAACTAGTTTTTCAGTGGATTTCTTTCTATTGAGTGTTTCATGTTACAAACGTCATAGGATGCAGGCACACATTCTGTGTGGTCTGGTATGGGTCCCAACGATAATTTTTCTATCATTCAGGTAAGAAACTATTTCCATTTAAAATGTTGATTAACGAACTGTTGACAGTGTAGTGTACTGATCCCCCGCCCCCACATTTTTATGTAATGTACATTTAATATTTTAATTGACAACATGATACTTGGCAAAATACAGATAAACTAGAAATTAGGTATCTGCAAATAAATTAAATAGCCCACATATTGCACATTATTTATTATATCCTTACTTACTCCTTATCCTTATTTAATTTGGATAATATTATTGCCATATTAAATAATTATCATACTCATTTCTATAGCTAAAATTGAGTTTAAAAACCTATATGTGGAATGAGATAATTTCAATACGGAACCTTATAATTAATAATAAAAGACAATACAGTCCAAGTATCAAACATATTTATTAATTATGTGTTTGTGTGACAAGTTAATTTAATAGGACAAACCCCTTGAGATGTATCATCTCATTATCGAGGGGATCCTACATACATGACAGACAATACATACATGAGCACACATAGAGATAGATAACATACATAGGCACATAACTACACACATACATAAACAAAACAGTGAAAAACTGTAAAGTAAAACAATATACATTTTAACATATATAGCAGTTAATAGAAACTAAGACAAAAACAAAAATTATAGTTAATTAAACAACCACTTTTTAAGCACATATAAGGAACATAAAGTTGTATAAAGTCAGTTACAAATTTAATTATAGTAAAAATGAATTATACCATCACATGCGTGAGCAGTTTATAACATAATAGGATGATAGCATGTTTTTAAACATGGGAAGTGATGTAAGAGACCTTATATTTAAGGGTATTTTGTTCCAGTCTGAAGGAGCCTTGAACATAAATGCTCTCTTCCCCATTTCTTTTCTGACTGCAGGAATAGAGAAATAATATGTGGAATGCCTCAGATTATACGTTGAGGAATGTGGTATTAAAAACTGTTGCAGGTAGTTGAAGTGTATACATTTAAAAATAAATTGCAACCAATGCACCTGTCTCCTTATATTAGGAGAAGTGAGTTAATCATATCACAACGATATGCTCTATTTAGTGGTATGAGATTAGTTTTTGATGCATTTTGATAAACACTATCAGCATAGTCAAATAAAGGTAAAATAAATTGTGAAGAAAGTTTCTTTCTAACATAAGATGAAAAACAGTTTTTTGATCGAAATAAGATGGGTTCCAAAGTTAATTTTCTGACAAGTATAGTCAAAATGAGGTTTAAATGTAAATTCAGAATCTAGCCATAATTCCAGATATTTAATTTTATCCACTCTGAAGGGAAAAACCGTCACTACACTTTATAATAAGATTATTAGATTTTGTTTGTATTTTGTACCAAATACCATAACATAAGATTTCGTTTTATTAAGAAATAATTTATTACATCTCAGCCAGTTTTGTAAGATGTTGAAATCAAATTGACGGGCAGTTTGAATTTGTAACAAATTGGGTTTAGAAGTATAAAGTATAGTATAGTATATAGTATATAAAGTATAAATCATCTGCATATAGCTGAGCATAGGAGTTAGAACAAATTAAAGGAAGATCATTAATGAAAATAGAGAAAATAAGTGGACCAAGAGTTGACACCTGTGGTCCACCTATTTGTTGAATATAATAAACTGCCCCAGTTATATTATCCCTATCTGATGCAGTGCAATGAGTGGATATATCATTAGTCAATTTTAAAAGAGCAGTATTTGTTGAGTGATTTGGTCGGTAGCTGGTTGCTCACAAGTAGATAGCAACATGTTAAATAAGTCAGCAAGTGGGTATATGAGAATATGAGCAGCTACTGTACTTTGATAAATCTATATTCAATACCATCAAGTCCTGCACCACTGCTCAAACGTAATTGCTTAATAGCATTAAGACCTTCTATAGGTGCTTGTTTTGTGAAAGAAAATGTACTATGACAGGATGGAACATTGAAGCTTCCAGTGTAAGTGTGTTTGCCTGAACTATAACTAAATATCCTGGTCTCCTGGCAGGCCAGGTCACTGTAAGGACCTGAAGTTTCCCAGTAGGACGGTTAGACCTCACTCTCCCTCAGACTTCCTGGACAAGCTGATGGGCCACACATCAGGCTATGATGCTCGCATCAGACCAAACTTCAAAGGTAAACAGCAGTGTGTTCTAGGCTGCAACAACATCTTTTAATGCTACAGTAATGCAGTTGTGTGAATTCAAGTCTAGGCAGTGGAGCCATTCACAGATGGCTTCCCAAGCCACAGAGCTGTAGGCTGTATAGACCCCCCCCCTCAACCCTCCTTATTGTTTGTGACGTGTCATTACACTTGATGGCTTTAGGTTCTTTTTACAAACTGCATTGTATGCATATTAACCCAACTCGTTCTGTTGTTCTCTTATTTGTGACGAAAAGCAGAATATTTTTCGGGGGATAGGAGGGGGTTCATATATACATTTTATCCTTATGCCACATTCACTTGATGTGTTACAGTGCATACTGGCTAAATCCCAAATGATCGTCTATAAATACACAAATATAACTTAGGGAGAATCAATAAATTAATACCTTTGAGAAAACAACCTAAAAGTTTTAGTGTCTGAAACCAGTATCAAACAAATCAAACACATACCAACACTGTTGTCATTGTTTTGGTTTGAAGCTCAGAGAGTTCATGCCCATCCCACGGTGCTGAGTCGCTCACACTGCTCTACCCTGCCCCAGCACCCAGTACTGGGTGTCTTGCATCGTCCTCTAACGCAGTGGTTCCCAACCAGGAGTACGCGTACCCCTAGGGGTACTTGAGCAGCTTGCAGGGGGTACGTGGAAAAATTGGGGGTTACAAATAATTGACAAAATATTTACAAAATCATACAAATGTCGATTGCTACAGTAAAATATATGTATAAGCTAGGAAGGCAAACTACTGTATAATTCTCCAGGCTAGGTGTTAATTGTTAAACTACTCTGAAGTTCACGTGCACATCAATTAAATCAGCTAGCTAACACATGGACATGTGCGTTCAATAGAACACATTTAGGGGAATCACCCACACACAAATATGGGGGTACCAGTGGTTCCCATTGGGAACCACTGCTCTAACGGACCCTCCCTCCACAAATACATGCACATGTCAAACATTAACCGTGAGCTGTGGAGGGAACTTGGGGTTCCAGGGAACTGAGAAGTGTATCTTTAAATAACAGGCTGTTTCTTTTTTCTCAAGGTCCTCCTGTGAATGTCACCTGCAATATCTTTATTAACAGTTTTGGATCTATAACTGAAACTACAATGGTAAGTATTTTACTTTATTATTTATGTAATTAATAACATGTTGTACACACAAACAATAACAGCATTGCTAAATTACTGTAATTACCCATTATCAGTCTACAATAGTCAGTATCACAACTTTTAAGTCAGAGGTCTTCAAAGTTTTTTGGTCAGATAGGGGGTTCCTGTGTTATGTTTCTATCACATGGTATATGTAAATATGTTATACAATATTTAGTTACTGGGCCAACAATAATGTGTAGGGCGGCCTATAGTGCCGTATAGAAAAGTGGGCCACCAACTAAGCCATTACAATAATTATTGACATTTTAATACTTATAACACAGGTATTTATGTTCATGTATATTTTCTGACATTATAATTTTTGGACAACAATAAGTTTAGGATCAAATAACTTGGAGGACCCCCTGCAGTACCTCTGAGGACCCCGTGTTGAATACTTCTGTTTTAAGCTTTTTGCTACTAGAATGATACTAGAATACTTCAGTACCTGCATTAGAAGTATTCTACATATTCTCAGTGTTGCAGTGATTACAAGGAAATCATGAATCACCTGGGACTTTTAGCCTGTGTGTAGCCTGTAGACCTCTGGTTACTTTTGAAACTATTGGAAAGCACTGAACCAATCGGCGTTGCTAAAACTGTTTTGATCGCCTCATCTGCCACCATTTGGAAACACAGTTGACTTCAACGTCATCTCTCTAACCCTTGAGCTGATAGCAATAGTCGGGCAGAGCCAGTCTAATATAAATCAAAGTCTGAGACAACATTGACAATATATATTTTTTAACAAAATATTAACATTAATTAAGTAACAATATTACAATATATTTGTTGGAATTTAATTGATGGAATCTAAAATAGAGTTTGCAATCTTTCAGGTTATGTTCCTCCTGAAAGTCTACATGCACATGCACTTGTATTATAGTTTGCTCTTGTGTGTGTGTGCAGTGCTGTCGGCTGGCAGGTGCAGTAGCCTATATCTCCAATGCACAAGATGGTGTTTATCAATGTACATTTATTCAAAGTGAATCTGGGCATACATTAAATACCTATACTGTATAACTGTATACTGCATAACGATAGGTATGGCATTTTAGTGCTAACTTCAGTATATTTCAGTCTCATTCGAACCTTCATTCCGTACATCACAGGACTACCGGCTCAAGGTATTTCTGCGCCAACAGTGGAACGACCCACGTCTGGCATATAAGGAGTATCCGGATGACTCAATGGATCTAGACCCCTCCATGCTGGATTCCATATGGAAACCTGACCTGTTCTTTGCCAATGAAAAGGGAGCTAACTTTCACGAGGTTACCACCGACAACAAACTACTCCGGATTTTCCAAAATGGCAATGTACTCTATAGCATCAGGTAATATAGCCTGTGTGAAATCTGCATACAGCCCCATGTAAAACATTTGTTTTATCAAACTGAATATAGTATTTACTGTACTGGCACGTCCTTCTGCATGACATATTTATTTATAAAGGGAATTTGCATGCGTGATTACCGTGGTTACTGATTGTATTCTCAAACAACCTAGGAGCCTCTCTGACTGTAGTAAAGTAAATATGTAGAGCATGAACTGCTACATTGAGATTATTGTCTTTAAATAATACATTACTTAAAGTTATAATAAATATTTATACACTTATTTACCAAAAATAAAATCTCTAAGTGTATAAATATTATTTTTATTATTATTATTATTATTATTATTATTATTGTTGTAGTAACTTTTACTTTTACTATTCTATAATATATTATACAATATACTGAAGTGTGCTACTGGATGCGACAACCACCTGTATTTTGAATGTTCAAATTAAGTTCCTAAGCATTAAGATTAACAAAATGTTTTAATCAAATTGTACAGCATTAATATTTTGCCTGTCTAAGAACAATAGACAAATCACAGCGCATTAGCCAAAAATTACCACTAGCGGTATTATTATTATTATTCCTTGAAATTATTTGACTAATTTCAAGAATGGGAATTATTAAATATGAATGACTTTAATTGGATGAGGCAAACACATTTGTAAGTAAAATTCAGCCAGCTGCTCCTTCGCGTAACAAATTACAATTTACTCTGTTGCGTCAGTATGCCATTTGCATTTAGGTGACTTGTCAGTTAAACACACGGTGGCACCCTTTATGTGCTGATGGGTGAGGGTTTAAGAAGGTGAGATCATTGGTTTATGCTATTGGGATTGTTTGCTGTGGTGTGAATGTTCAGTGAGGGACGTAGACTGATTCTGGGAAGGCTAGAAAGCATCTGTGTGTAAATATAGCAAATCTTCACCATGTCCCGTGGCTGTTACATTGCATCTTCTGCTCTGATAGCTGCATTGTGCTTTGCTTGGATTAGTCGGATTGCCACTGTCACAGGTGAGACCACTTTGTCCCACCGTACTCCTGTCTCTGTCGTTCAGGCTCACACTGGTCCTGTCCTGTCCCATGGACCTGAAAAATTTCCCAATGGACAGTCAGACGTGCACAATGCAGCTTGAAAGTTGTGAGTTTGTACACTGATTTGTAAACTGATTGTTGAAGCTTGACGATGCCGCCATAAATTTCATGACCCTCCCAAAAGTGTTTTGTGACCGTTCAGTGGTCCCGACCTACTTATTACAGAATGCTGCTGATTGTTTTTAGCTGCAGGCACAAGCTCTTCTGTCTGTCTGTCTGTCTGTCTGTCTGACTGTCTCTCTCTGTAGTTGGCTATACCATGAATGACCTCATCTTCCAGTGGTTGGATGTGGGTCCTGTGCAAGTGGCAGATGATCTACAGCTCCCCCAATTTGTGCTAAAGGAGGAGAAGGGTCTTGGCTACTGCACCAAGCACTACAACACAGGTAAATGTACAAGAAAACTAAAGTATGGTATATTGGAAAAGAAATATACCTCGAAAGGTAATTATGGTCGTACGCAGTAAATGTTTCAGCTCAAACTATAAATATATGCATTATATATTTTTGAATCTTGAATTGTACTCCTTTGACATCACATTTCAATTCAACATTTTATATTTTTTGGTAACTAACTAACTTTGGGTTGCATTTTGGCTTTACACTCTCTTAGGTAAATTTACCTGTATAGAGGCCAAGTTCTATCTAGAGCGTCAGATGGGCTATTACCTCATCCAGATGTACATACCCAGCCTGCTCACAGTTATCCTGTCCTGGGTATCGTTCTGGATCAACATGGACGCCGCCCCTGCCAGGGTCGGCCTGGGAATCACTACGGTGCTCACCATGACAACACAAAGCTCTGGCTCCAGGGCTTCCTTGCCAAAGGTGTGTGCGTGCGTGCGTGCTGTAACAGCTCCTCCCATGTCAAATATGGAAAGTGCAGTGGTAAGGCAAGATTGACAGTTTGAGGGGGCACCAAGTTTAACAATAAATAATAATGTCCATATTATTTGTGTCAAATGAAACAAACGGTACATTTATAGTGCATATAAAGAACTACACTTAGGACCAGAGATCTCCACATTCATAACTGTAGCCTCTAAACAGCAATAATATCCCTTGTTGTGCAGGTATCATACGTGAAAGCTATAGACATTTGGATGGCTGTGTGTCTCCTGTTCGTGTTTGCTGCCTTGCTGGAATACGCGACCGTTAACTTTGTTTCGCGTCAGCACAAAGAGTTCTTCAGGCGGAGGAGGAAGAAGCTCAACAACCAGTGTCAGAGAGCTGTGAGTTGCAGCCACCCACCCAGCCCCCTCTGGCTATGTTAGTGTCACTACCTCCACCTATGCTGGTACTGCACCGCTCATAGAGCACTCATTGACCTGTAGTTAATTCCAGCAATCACCTCCTGCTATACTGTACCTCTGACCGAATGGAGGCTACACAATGTCTTGACGCTTCACCTTCAAAGAAAAACTAAATAAAAATAGCAGACACAAAATGGGCCAATCTTTCTGCAGTCATAAAATATTGACAAAATGAAGCAGCGCGAGGAAGCCTACATGGCTCAATGTCTGCAAGGTCTGCTTGTATATTAGCAGTGTTGTTATACAGCATTTGCAGCATGCGGTGTCAAGCTAATTCATTTAAATGGTTGTAAAAGAGAAGTTGTACTTGAACACATTTCACCATTACCATATAACATACTTGTTTCTACTGGTGGAAGCTGTTTGTCGTTCTAGATACTAGCCTTGATCACAAAGTTCATGTTGCCTGTTTTTACCCTGTTTGTACAGCAGGGGCGTGGAGACAGCAAAGTGAAGGGGAACAATGTGCCCGGCAGCAGCACTCCTCGTAGGAAAAAAGCTCAGCAATGCAGCGTCTGTGCAAAGGTACAGTACTGTATGTAGTACACTCATTTGATTAATCAACCACCTGTGACCGATTTAGGAAAATGTAGGGGTAATGAATGTATAACCTTTGACTTTATTGCGTCCTTACAGTCCAAACTTTTCTTCACGATACTTTGGTCCTTGTATTTAATAAACCATACAGTATATGTTGTTTCAATGCCTCAGTTGGTTTCTCTCAGCTCACATGTGACTTAGTACGAAGAAGAGCATATTTTTTAATAACAATGGAAAGCCAATAATGGTTTGAAATTTAATAAAAGCATGTATTTTAGTTGAGGATGATGCACTAAAATTAGAAGTATCACTTGAAACACCATTGTTCAGTTAAAGGCATGGTCAATAATTCTCGAATGCTTGCTAAATCGAGCTCAAATCAAAAGTCAAGGCCTACTACGGCTTTGTTGATGTAAGCGTTGGTCGCCAATTTGTTTATGTTCCTATTTACAGAGCCAGAAGTATCTGATTACTTTTTTAACACTCATAGAGAACGGTAAGCTAGCAAACTGCGAGGATATATTTGGTGGTGAATTTACAAAGCGTGCATTAGCTTACAGTTAGCTTGCAATGGCTGACTTTACCTTTAACACACTGGTGACCTTTATTTCATTAAAACAATTACTTTATTTGTGTTCTAGGAAGAGGAGCTGGCACAGGAGGACCTATTCTTCGCATATGGAATTGCTATGGCGAAGGGAGAGGGGCCGGAGATGGACACAACACCAGTATTTGCTGATTTACCCCCAGGGTTAGGCTACTATGATATCCGAAGGCGCTTTGTTGAACGCTCAAAAAGGATTGATACCATATCACGAGCTGTGTTTCCCATGAATTTCCTAGTGTTTAACATCCTGTATTGGCTCACTTACAAGGTTCTACGACACGAAGACCAAGGAACATTATGACGCATTTTGTTCCATGTTTATTCAATACGTGGAAGATGTTTTGTTACCGAGGGTTATTCTACAAAGGTTTCATTTGTTCCTCTCAATGCAATTTTTATTTCACTTCAGCGCTACTGCCTACAGTAGCTCTCTGGATTTCAACACACATTCCAAGTCGTCTTTGCAATATGTTGGATGTTAAGGGGAGCTTCATTAGTTCTATTTTTGCACATTTGATTTTAGTTTGGTAAGATTTTGGAAATTCTGACAATACTACTGCTTGTGTGGTTGGCCCAATGGTTCTCCTCAGTGAGTTAAGTTTTATTTTCTTTCTTTCTTAGGAAGGTTTTCCCTTTTCCACCCTTTCTATGGTGTGCACTGTACATCACTCAGTAAATGTTGCTTGGTGTCTTAACAGTGAACTGTATACACTGACCACGTGGTCAGAACTAGACCTGTGCAGAGCAGCAGAGCAACCAACATGTTGAAAGTCTACATAGATACATTTAGATACATTTGTATTGTTATTACTACATAAAAGTGTCAGATATATCTGGAAAAACAAACTAAATGTATGATGCTGTGAACGCTAATACGTAATAAATTGCATTATTAAAATGATATAGTGTTATATCAGCATATTTGAAGGGAAAATATCTAATTTGAAATACCTTTAAAAATATTTTTTATTAAATACACATATCTTATCTCACATACCTATAAACAATATTACTGTTTATAGGTAATATATGTCATGCCAAATATGTCATTTGATGGCCAAAGTATCAGAAGAAAAACAATTGTTTGTCTAGATAGAAGTCTTATTTTTATGTTATGTCATGTGAACTATAATAATAAAATGTGTCCATAAATCGTTGTTGTGAGTGTTGCCGACTGCTTTTTGCTGTTAAAGGCTAAACGCTGGAAAAATTCTTAATTTCCTTGTATGATATTAAAACAAGAGTGTGAGTCTGAACTTTTATTTTGTTTTATCTTTAAACAGAATATGTTGATTTAAGTGTATCAACACATTTCCTGGCCTTAATAATAACAAATTATGATTATTAAATATCCATGTGTGTGCCGGGCTCTGTGTGTCTGCATGTGTGCGTCATGTGTGTACATGTGTGTGAAACTCTCCAGTTGTTCTAGATCCTGCCATGGAAACCAATGAGCTCCCTCTAGTGGGTGAGTTGAGCTAAACTTAATTCCTTAAATTCATATTATTATTGTAATCTTTTGCCATAATATTCTTAATATAGGAGGTTATTGTTATACAAGTCAAGACAAGATTTAAGCAAATGGTAATATTTTATAACCTTCCATTTTGTGTGAGATATTTCAGTATACCTACAGTATGAATATGCTACTTTAACAAACGTGTTATATTTCCTTGCACATGCAGAAATGCAGATGGAATGAATTCCTGTGGAAGAGGAGATACTTGGGGAAGAGGCAGAGGATGGACAGAGGAGGCTGTTGGTGAACATGACGGAGGAGGGGATGTTGGAGGGCAATGATTGGGCGCAACTGTGATTGACAGTTGCGGCCTGGGACAGATGAGGAGCATGTCCTTCAGGATGGAAACAGATTGGCGTGCGTTGTTTTACCTTTGTGCAAACCCCTAGGATGTGGCCTGATGTCGAGGTAGCTATAACATATTGAATTGACAAAAATCCATTAAAGTTGAACTAGTCTGTAGGCTATTAATCCCAATCTGTATTCACTCAACAAAAGTAAATATTTGTGATATGTATACTGAATTAAAACTGAAATTAAATTAACAAAATTGAATTTAAATAATCACATCAGATGTATCATATACATCAGAACATAATATTCTGTATGTATCATTTATTATTTATAACATAATATTGTATCATTTCTGTATTATGCTTGCCTACTAACTCTATGTTAAAATTAACAATAAAATGTTAGTGGTAATTAATCACTGTTCGGCATGTTTGTGAGCAAAAATGCAAGTTGTTTATTAATTATCTCTCCACAGGTGCACTGTGGGTATTTGGATGCTAACCTGGCATCCATGCTTTGAGCTTTGCTTTTTGTTTTTACTACAAACCAACCCGACAATGTCTGTGGTATTCAGAACTGTTTACTAATGAACTATATAAAATATATCGTATTTGTCAATTTTGATGCGTTTTGAGTGGATTGGTTGATGATCCAAATGTCTCTGTGCACCTTACAGGAAACAAACTATGGGATGATTTCGTCTGTGATTCTTTGCTATCTTCTGTGCCAGAAGTGTCTTCAGGTGATATCACCATGGTGATGAGTGTTTAAAATAGTGTGATTTCAAACTGATTACATTCTCCTTTATGAGCTGAAAAGCCAAAATAGTGCAAAAATGCAGAGAAGCACTGTAGACCTATATATCGACAAATATTTTAACTATACATCTGTAGGTTAGAAATCAGATTGGACTGTTTGGATTTCACACAGCTTTAATGGAACTATGTATGATATTGTCTGCCATTATACAGTAGATGTCGCACCAGAATCTCAGACCAAGATGCTCTGACATGGCCATATGGACACACGCACACACACACGCACACACGCACACACACACACACAATAACAGAGGAGCTCAGAACACACACAGAGGATTGTGATGTCTCCACTCCATTAGGCTACATAGAAAATAGTTGTTTGCAATATGCATGTAACCCAAGCGTTGCTGCCCCTGGTTAAACAATAATGAACTCTTGGTTTTAGTCTTTTGTAGTGTAGATATTGCACACACTGGGTATAGCCTTTACACCAAGTTGAAATGTCAAGATAGAAACCGCTGGCCTACTGACCAACAAACCTCTGGTTTTCCTTTGGTCGACCAAGGAAAACCTTTGTAAGAGATGTGAAGATAAACTCCATAACATTTGTCAGTAACATCACAAACCAGCTCCACGTGGCAGGGGTGAAGATATCTCAATCAACCATCTGAAACAGAGCAGCAATAGAGGCAGATGCTACATACCACAATAAGACACAAACCACAAACCACTAAGGATCGGAAGGCAAGATTACCATTTGCATGTAGATAAAGTCACAAACATTCTGAAGTTTTGTGAACTGACAAGACCAAGATTACCTGTTACCAAAGTAATTAAAAGCGCAAGGTATGCAGAAAGATTAAACAAAACTTAACTAGCAAGCTCATGAGTGAAGTGTCTGAGGAGGCTTGCATGGCTGCTTTTGGACTGGGATCACATATTTCTTGATGATGTAAGCAGAGGTTGGAAGTAACTGATTACATGTAATCATTTCATAGATGAATCAGTTATATTTGATTACAAAAAAAAAACGCCCAAAAAAAACCCATCAGAAACTGTAATCCATTACAGTTATCAGCTAGTGGAATCAGGTTTTTTTTTTAATTTAATTTTATGATTTCTTCTAGGACTACTTTCAAATTTAAAAGGGAAGTTTGCAGAAGAAAAAATCATATAGTATATAACAATTGGCTGTTCTCTTATGAACCTTTCATTAATTATTAATTTAAACAAAGCCCTACTTTAATCTGATCATCTCCTGAGCAACATACTGTAAATGCAGTAAATTGCTTTGGAGGGATTCACAGAACAATGTTTAGGCGTGAGGTAGGCTAATCATAAAGTATTTAAGTAATAAGATTATGTTACTAAATTCCACAAATTACGTTGCTGATTATAATTTAAGTATGGTAACTAGTAACTTTAACGAATTACATTTAAAAAGTAACCCAACGGCTGGATGTAAGTAACGATCAGAGGAATTTCCCATGCAGCGAGACATTGACAAATAAAACACAACACAACAAAGCATTTCAGGGAGAAAAAGTTGAATATAAAGTTGAATAAAAAGTTTATTTTTTAAGGTAGACTAGGGATACCTCTCATTTGTAACATAACCATGTCCCACATTTTCCCACTGAAATTCCTTGTCCCACCCACGGCCACATTTGTTTGGGATCCGTTCACCCTACTGTAGGCAACCATAAAAACATTTCTTATGGGTATTGTAGATTACACTGCAGTTATAGGCTATTAGGTAATTAGGAGAACGCCGCCATTGATGTTCCTATTACCGGTACATATGAGATTCACATTATTTACATAGGCCTTTCCGAAAAGGAATGAGTGCATGACAATAAATGTATTGAAGGCAATCCCCCCTGCGTGGAGACGTGGCAGGCAGCGCCGCTGGTCATATGATTGTACATCACGAACCCCACCCCACTCCACTAGTCTCTGAACATTTTCGGCAAAACATTACAAATACTAGGCATTTACAGTGACATGGCCTTTATTTCACCAACAGTTAAAAGTGTTCGCCCTGCATGGAATAACTGTGGGAAACACAAAACACGATTTTAATAACCTACTTGTGACCACCGAAAATAGTACGGTAGGCTATCATTCTAGACTGCTGACGTTTACATCGGCTTCAAATGGCTTCCGTTTTAAACTGGCATCAGTGATTGGACTATTCTGTACTGGCTAAATAAGTCCGGTATCCTACACTTCAATGGAGGAACAGCCCAAAGATCGGGCACTAGAAAAGAAATATTACCACCACGCAGAAGATACAAGTGCCATCCAACAGACAGCTTGTGTAAAACATGATCAGACCCACTTCCAGTACCAGCATCAGGAAACGCAGACGAAGAAAACAGGTTGGGCCGTCCGGAAAAGTTAGCTAATACTGGCTAGTAGCTATCGTAGTCAGCTAACGTCAACGAGCGAATAGCTTTAGCTAAGTAACGACAACTCAGCCGTGATTGCGGACTTGGGTACAGTAGCTATTATTGTAGATCGTTTGCAGTTCCACGTTAATATACTATTAACGCTAGTTGTTACGTTATTGAGTAGAGTGGTTGCTACTAATGAGATGGTTGCACTTGCAATGAATAATTAAGAAAAACTTAGTTGGCTAGTTAGGTGACGTTGCGTGACAGTTGTCGCTTGTGGTGGTTTGACATATCGGGTATTGACCTTGTGCGCCGGTTTCAGCACGCATGTTTCTTGTGCAAATTCACTGTAAGTCTAATTAGAATCCCATGTGGCCGTCATGCATGCTATGTGTACCATATGTGAATTGTAAAGTCTCCTTAATGTGTGGCATTAGGTTGGGTTTTGACCATATTAGTGTATTACGTCCAGTTTTGGGGAAACAAGCCGGCTCCACTGGAATGTTCTGAGCTGCCGTTTCCTGTCGGCCATGTTAGAACACCAGTGTGCTAATGCTAAAGTTAGGCTACCTGGCTAGTTGGCCAGTTGCCCAATGGTGTTGAAGCGGCGCAACTATTCTGACAATCTGTTTCTGACTGTGTGTCGTTGGTGTGCAGTTGCACTTATAGACATGTTGCAAACAAAATCTAGACACTGAATACGGTAGGGGACAAAAAATGGGATTGGCTAGTTGATATTAGCTAGTGCTAGCCATCTCTTGCGGGCCTGTTGCATGTTGTCCAGTCAGCGTGAAGCCACGCAAACAGCCCAGTTACTGTGCTCTGCCACAGCTGACCAGACTGCTGACAATCGACCGTAGCAATATCCATGTATTGCATAAATAATATTGATAAACGTATCCAGCGTAGTCAACGATTGCATAGAGGACCTTGTTTGTCCCACACCCCTTGTCTTGGAAGTTCTTTGAAACGGCAATTCCCAAGTCTCCTACGGTATTCCTATTTATGGTTCACTGACATTCTATACCAGTTCCCATTTGCATCGTTTTGTTACATGTCCTTCTGATATGGCTTTTACAACATTAACATGCGTCATTGGTTTCAAGTGTTGTGATAGAGCACTTTGCTGCATACTTCTGTTGATATGTAATACATTTATTCATAAATATGTAGTGTGTTTTGTAACTTTTATTAGGCTATACTGCACTATTTATATTGCACGTATACCTTGATTGTTATCTGTGTCCTGTGAAGCAGGGATATTTCATATTGACAGTGTTGTGTGCGTCATGAAAATGAAGGTGCAACATTGTCAGAATTAAGAGAACAAATTCAGTCAGTTTAAATTAAACTTTAGTCAAATGTTCCAAGTAAACTTTTAGGCTACCTATGTGCCCTGTTCTCCTTACTAGGACTTGGCTCTTTAACAAAACTTGAATATTATAATTCTGTGCAAAATAAACTGATTTTGTAAAGTTGTATCCCTGAAAAAGTGTGAGGTGAAACACTTGCCAATATTGCTGATGGCAAATCCACCAGCACAGGCCTACTGAATGTCTATGGTATTCAATGTAATTTGCATTTTTGTTTTATGTTGAACTGTTCTTGTATAGAATGCACTCGGCATTTAGCCTATTTGCTTGTGCACAGACTGTTGTTGATCTTCAAACACTTTCAAAATTATTTGAACTTCTGTTGGGATTCACTTTTAGAGCTGCCATAATTTAAAACCTAAAACTGACAATGCTGAAGCGGTTAAGCAGCACATGCAGTTTTCTGATACTGTGCTTTTAAACTGATCGTTTCCCTTTCCAGACTGTAGAAAAATAAATGATGATGTGGAAGGGGAGAAGAGGCTACATGCATCGGACACAGTTGGCTTGTCACATCCCTGCATCAACAACAATGGTAACAGACACCTGATAAATGCAAGTGTGAAACAGAAGACTGCACAAAAGCTGCAAACGTTTGTTCCAAATGTGAGTAGCACAAGTTTGGACCATAATAAGAGCATGGACACTAAACATGGCAAAGAAAAGGCCCTGGATTTAAATCACCACGACGGCCAGCCTTTGGAGAAGAGAGACTCTGCATTGCTTGCAAACGGCGTTTACTGTGGCTTTATTACAAATGGCTATTCTAGCAAGCAACCTCAGGACAATGATGGCAGTGGCTCCGAGGGTGGATATACTACCCCCAAGAAACGCAAGGCCAGGTGTGTTGGCATCAAGAGCACTGAGAATGTGAATAGTGACCAGGAAAGAGACATGCAGCAGGACAACGCTACTCAGGAGTCGGGCACTATCAATGCGGATTCCGAGGAGAAGGGTGTGAACTCGAGACTTGAGGCTATGGGAGCTGCTTATAAAGCAGACGCCCAGCCTGTGGTTAGGCGGGCAGGTGCCTCTGAGACTCCGGTGAGTGAATCTCCGAGGAAGAACTCGGATGGCAAAACCGTAGGCACCTTTGGTAAGAAGTTTGAGGAGAGGCACAAAGCCAAGCGTTCCTCTGCTTCCAAAGAGGACCCGTGGACTTTGTTTAAGCCCCCTCCAGTATTCCCTGTGGACAATAGCAGTGCAAAAATTGTGCCCAAGATCAGTTATGCAAGTAAAGTCAAGGAGAACCTCAACAAAGTGGGCCAAGCCGGAGGGGAGACATTGCTCCCCCCTGTTAGACTGTCCCAGGTCCCCATGTCCGCTATGAAAACCATCACCTCAGCTAGCTTTACTAACGGCCCCGCTTCTGGAACTGGGGCCAGCTGCCCATCAGTGGGCACCTTCTTTGCCCCCGCTGCTAGTCGTATTCCACCAGCCCCATGCCTCCCGTCAAGTGGCGAGAATGTAGCAACTCCACCGGACAGTAACTGTAGCTCTGCCCCCAGGCCTGTAGACGGGGACGCTTACGAGCTTAGGAAGTGCACTCGTTTAATTTGCCCTTTAAATATGCAACCCATGCTCCCTAGCGCTCGTCAACCGGATCCGCCGGCTGCTCAGACAAATCAGAAAGCCTTGGGGGACATCTTCCAAAACCAGTGGGGGCTCTCCTTCATCAATGAGCCCAACCTGGGTCCAGATGCAGGGAGCGGCCGGTCGGCTGCCGAGGAAAAGACTACTGTGGCTCTGCCACAAGGAGAGGCTCCTGTGGCCGTCGCTCAGGCAGCCCAGCCACGGCTTGCTGTTAGCCCATCAGTCTCAGAGCCACTCGCACCGGCTCAAGAGCCAGAGAAAAGAACTAGCAATGCATCCAAGCTGTGTGCTCCTGCACATGCGCTGGTGGAGGAGGAGGCGGCGGCAAAGCCTCACCTCTGTGACCAGGAGAGCGAGGCCAAGACGCCAGGGTCTACTGTGTCCTCTTCCAACAAGGAGAGCATTGCTAAACCTGGCTGTGGTCCGCTGCCTGCCTTGTCCTTTGGCCTGTCCAAGGAGCAGACGCAGCCTGGAGACCTTGACGGGCTGTGTAGCTGGGGGATGTTTGATGCTAAAGCTGCTGTCACTTATCACACTAAAGGTAAATGTAGAAATGAGCGAACGCATGAGTGGCACGTTTGGTCTGAAAGTGACTTCAGGACCTGAGATTCTCAAAGTTTCTACAGTATTATGATCTTGATGTCATATTTGTTTTGCTTCCGCAGAAATGGAATTCGTCCTTAATCTGCAAAAACAAGGTAATGTAAACTTGTCTTGTGTGAACTGTTTTATTTAAAATATTTATGCCGTTAAGCCAATGTGTTTTATAGTGTGGGTCAGGACCTTCCCAACAGGGTCACATGATGATTTTGTATCGTTGAATGCAGTTCTGGTAACTGATTAAATCCATACAGGTATTGCATTATTAATACCTGTATCATTATAATGTAGTAATACAAGTAAAGGAGAACCTCAACAAAAGGGGGGGCCAAGCTTGAGGGGAGACCCTTCTTGGGTGTCTTAGCCTGGCTAGTATTGATGTGTGGGTCAATTGGGTAGGGTACGCTCATCTCAAAATATTGTGGTTGCCGGGTGTATCAGGGATTAAAGTGACAAAGAAGCCGTGTCACGTTAATATCTAGAGAGACATTGCATGCAGTAGGCTTTGCTTTATATGCGCTCTGAATAGCATTTATTTAGTAGTAGCATACACCCAGTTTCTAATAGGCTAAGATGCAATCGATGTAATGTCCACTTACATGTTTTTATTTTTAACTTTTTTTTTTAATCATTCCTAAAATGTTTTTCTGGGCAGAGGCATTGTTGACAGTGTCTTTAAGTCGGTAGGTAAGAGGTTTTATTGGCTTTATGTTCCGAACAGTTTTGAACTTCTCTAATGCTCTCATGTTCCTCTGCCACCTGCTCTAGATCCAAAAAGAATTGTAGTTTATGATGGAACGAAGCATGGACCAGACCAGTGAGGTAAATTGTCTCCAGTGCTAACCTGCTCCCCTCCTGGGTGCTGCAGCTATGGTTTTGTTGGATAACTATAACCACAACTGTGACAAACAAGACTTAAGTGTTGTGACAGACTGTGCGTTGTAGTTGGAAAGGGGGGTGACATCATATGAATGGACTCGACGTTAAGAGAAATTGACTCATACGAGATGTTTTAAAGATGTACGCTGCCTCTACAATAAGACTGGACACTTGGCGACAACAAGCTGTAAGTGTTGGACCGCTCTCAGCTTCTCAATGGTCTTTGGAGATTGCATTAGTACAAAAAAGGAAAGTGTTCACTGCACCTCTCAAGCCTTTTATCCGGTTGTCCATGGGACTGAGGCAACCATCAGTTTGACTGTAGGATCCCTCAGAAGTTTTTTATTTTATTTTATTTTTTTCCTTTCATACATTCAGATCAGATAATTTAAATGTATACATGTACATGTTTTTGAGTTTGCTTTCCGCATGAAATGGAAGGGAGAACTGTCTTAAATACAGGGGAGATGGGGAATGCCCAGCAAGTAACTGATTGCTCTGCTTTTCTTTTCCTCCAAACACAATTTTCTCTAAACTAAGAGATATGCAGTAGGCATTTTTATCTGCAACAGACAACAGTTGGAAAGAAGGACCCCTGCCTTTTACCATTCTAAAGTCCGCAAAAACAGGTTGTGTGTCCGGTTCAAAGTTAGTCTTTTAAAGTCATTAAAGCTTACACATTTCACGTGGTCTGACATTTGTGCAGCCCTTTCATCCGTGTGTTTTTTTATTAAAAAATGTATTCCAAATGTTGAGATGCATTTAGAGATAAATGAGGGTAGTGATCGTTTGGAGGAGTAAGTAACAATTGTATTGGTTTTCTGTGTTTTTGGGCCTTTTTTGTTTCGCTACAAGACTCAGGATGCACCTACCAATTATTTTGCTTAAAAATTAACTAATCACATTTTCAGTAACTAATTTTCTGTGATTGCTGGCATTGTTTTCATGCATGTTTGAATGAGCCATAACGTCACCATTCATTTCCACACAAAGACGATATCAAATAGCATCTGCAATAATATACCAGAGGTTGCCACTTTGTCATACTGTGTTTTAAATGTGAAATTGAGTAGATGTTTTACTGTGCATAACATGTTTAGTGTGCAATACCACCCACCCGGCGATCCCATGGAGCCTCCAGAGAGCTAACACGGGACTATATGAACATCACTCTCAAATGCTGGTGCGGCCTGTAGTAACTTGTTCAATGTTTTTGGATGTCATGCTTGTGTTACTAAAACTCTAATGCATATTCCAAAAATCTCATTGCTTTGCTAGAAGACATGCTGAAAAATCTTAAGTCTAGGAAGCCAAGGTTTGCTAACATGCTAAATGGCCGGCTTTAGGTCTTTTCCCAGTCTGAATGGTGCTCAGCTGAGGAAGAAAATGCCCGCTGTTCTGACTTGGTTAGTGTGTATAGATTAATAGCACTTTATTAAACTAATTGCTTTTATCTTGAAATTACTAGAGAGCTATATGTGCTGATTAAAATAAAAAACAAACAAAAAAAACAACACCTTGAAAGAATGGCTCTGGGCCGTTACTTTTTAGATGAGAGAGGATGGAAAAAAGAGGAATACAGAGTTATTAAATGCAACTCAGGTAGTGTTGATAAAGCCATGACTATGTTGATCATTGATTTATGCCAAATGGCCAGTGTCATGTAATGTGCCCAAATTGCAAATGCCTAATTGGAGTCAAACACACGAGTTCTATATGCTGTGATAAACACAATTATTTCAGACAACACTATGTCATTGCATGCAAGGTGCTGTCAATGAACAATTTTTAGGTGTCTTCATTTCAGTTTACATGTAGAACATTGCTTCATGCGCTTTTTTTTTTTCTTTTTCTATACTAGACAGTAATCTTGCAATCAACGATGGTTCATTTGTTTTGTTCATTGTTTAAACATCCGTGATTTGATGTCACTAGCGTCGGTGTTGTTTATATGGGATAGCAACAATGTGGCTATCAGGTTTGTGCAGTGCTTTCTGATGTAATCTGATTAGTGTATAACAGAGGGGAAATGTTAACTCATAATTTGCTAACTATGTTTTGCAAAATGTTCATATACAAATGTTTTACAGTGTCTATAATCCAGGGAATTTCTTTTGGAGTTTAAAATGCTATTTGGCTTCCGATGCAGAGCGTGCAATTTGCTTGTTTTCAGATTCTATATTCTGAATAAGAACGTAGTTAATAGATGCCATTAGAATTTAAACTGTCTGGGTTAGCTTTTTTATTTTGTTAATTTAATTTTGTGGCCGTGCTTAATAGACAGTTACTTAATCATAATGTAAATGCTACTTCACCTTTTAAATTGGTCTAAAATAATAGCGTTTATTTGGTTGCTTTTTCTTTTTTGTGTGTATGTACAACATGGTAAAGAAAACTCTTTGCATTGCATATTAATCCCCCCTCTGTGGCCTCTTTTCCCACGGCCCCTCATTATTAACGCACTTAATTTAAGAAGAAGGCTACAGTAATATGCATTTAAAAGTTAACCCTGTATTAGACTCGTAGCCTGCAAACTAAAAAAAATGGTTGTTTTAGTTTATGAAAATATAAGCATTGGGGGTCGCAGAATGTGACATGCTTTTTTTTTGAAAGGATTGAATTTTCCCCCCCTCAGGATGTGCAATTGCCTCAAGAATGCTGATGCAGGTTTTGATTAACTAGTTAGGCTATTTGGCCTTTGACCTCTTTTCCTACAGCCACCTTTTTAATTTCCTTTAAGTGACATGAACATTGTTGAAAGTCATGTGGATGTTGGATGTTTTCTAGAGCTAGAAAATTTCAATGGGACTGAATTTTTTTTTTTTTTTTATAATTTGCTGGCATATATACAGTACATGCCAGTTTATCATTCAGATCTGAGGTAGCACAGTTTAAATTGAACTAACTAAAAAAAATCATATTTTAATGTCTTTATTTTAATGTCACAAATGTATCCATAGATGCACAACTCTAGAAACTCTGAGACAATGATAGTGATTATAAATATCTCATGTTAGAATAATAAATTGCTGATTAATATGTCTGGATTAGACCTATTTTCCCATATAACCTCAATGTTAATATATTTACAATATTTTCTAAAGATTCTCTATGAATGCATTTCATGGAATAGTTGGGATGAACGCAACTAAAATGTATTGCTTCAAATGTTTCCTTAATGTTTTTTTTTTTTTAATTGATCTTGAAAATGTAAGGGGGTTATTAACGTGCAGTTCGAATACTGAATCTGCTTTCGCCAAAGGTACACGTCACAGATATTCAGATAATATATGGCCCGTGCACCGATGTGATGTCCATCTTTGTATTAATATAAAACAAATTCAGTGAAGTCACTACTGTAGCAGCTGAATGTCACTTTACATACTATAAATACGTGTGGTAAAGAACCCCAAAAGGATTACATTAAAATAAACTATAAAACAAATACTGAAAGTGCTGCTTTTTCATCCAGTAATCCTTTGTCTGTAATGGGAGAGTTGATCTTCCCAATCATTGTCCTTGCTGCTTGTGAACATTTTTAATTTAGGGCTCTTCATGCAAATGTTCCTCTGGCACTGGAGAGGTACAGTACAGTGTTCATGGCTCTACAGATGACATTTGAACAAGGGCCGTGTTTCTTGGCGGTGTTGTGTACTGCTAAAGCTACGTAAGGGAGAAAGTCCTCCTTGTCCTATGTCCTCCCTAGTGGATGGTGTGCGTCTTTGTCGTCACTCCTCTTACCCTAACCCCCTCAACGAATGAGACAATTGCATCTTACAAGATGACATTAAATGTGTGCGGTCTGATTGTTAACATTTCATTTTTTATTTTATTTAACATTTATCACATTACAATATTTGTATTGTAATTTTTTGTTTTAAAGCATGATGATAACCCTCAAAATCCAAGACCATGTAATAGCGCCAATAAATAAAAAGAGGGGAAGACAAGTTTGTGTTCACAATTTTAGTTTCCATTAAAATGTCAAATTTTCATTAACTGGTTCTATGGTTTCTTTTGTGCTGAGTAGAACATAGAAAGTATGTTGGATCAAAATAGGATTTGATGCTACACTATCTCACAAAAGTGAGTACACCCCTCACATATTTGCAAATATGTGAGCATATATTTTCATGTGACCACAATGAAGAAATGACACTTTTCTGCAATGTAAAGTAATGATTGTACAGCTTGTAGAACAGTGTAAATTTGCTGTCCC